>JANQAP020468659.1:0-15548 GCA_026874005.2 Erythroxylum coriaceum | reverse complement strand
AGCTGAGTTACCCTTTCTTGATTGATTGCCTTTTTCTTTGAAGGGTCAAGCTAGGAGGCTGGTATATACTGCTTGCATTTGATGAGTAGTTCTTCTGTTTGCTGTGTATTATATAAAAAAAAAAGGGACTTCGTCTTGTTTTCATATGCTCGAGGGCGAGAACAAAATAAAATTCCAAGAAAATGGCAGAAATTATAGATTAGCAAATGTGGCGCTCACTGCAAGCCAACTCAACTAAAACAGAATCATTTGTAAGTCAAGACAGAACCTACAAAGTTCCTCCGGCTTCAAGCCTCTATGAATTAGAATGCATGACAACGAAAGTTGATAGCTATTTCAACAACTCACGATCAAATTCACATAGAGAATCAGAGGAATTGTTTTAAGACAGAAATTTACTGCAGCATAACAAAGATACCATATGCAACCTTTCCTTATTTATATGCTGATTTATTTCCATTGTAAGGGGACTTGTGCGAATCAATTAAGAACGTGAATTTCAGCCAATTTTTGCTGTGATTTATCGTTAGGGTTGTTAGCTTTCCAAAACTAACATTTGGGTTTGATAGTTTTCCAAAAACTATTCGTTTTCTACATCAACTTCGTCTTCTATTCAGATTCGACCTACCTGCACTAAATCAGTCATATCTTCCAAACCACACATCCGATTCACACAAACTTTATATTTCTGGAAACTAAACAGAAAACCCTACAACTTTCATAAACACTTTCCCCAAAATTCCCATCGCATTGATTCATAATTCATCTAAAATCAGACGGTTCATTTTCTACATCAACTGCATCTTATCGTCATATTCGACCTACCCGCACTAAATCAGTCATATCTTCCAAACCACACATCCGATTCACACAAACTTTATATTTCTGGAACTAGACAGAAAACTCTACAACTTTCATCAGGATCTTTTCCCAAAATTTCCGTCCAATCGAACCAGAATTTATCCACAATCAGACTATTCCCACTAGAACCTATTCACCAAGATCAAACAGGTTGGTAGTAATTGGCCATTCTACAATTACTTGCACCTTCGATTGGTCCATACTAATCCTATGATTAGACACAACAAACCCCAAAAATGTGATGCTGTTAGTACAAAAATCACACTTCTCAAGATTAGCATACAAACTCTCTCGGTCCAACACTTCAAAAATCAATCTCAAATGCATAACATGCTCATCAATGGTTGGACTATACACTAAAATGTCATCAAAGTACACTACCACGAACTTATCAAGAAATGGCTTTAGTACCTCGTTCATGAGCTTCATAAAAGTTGATGGTGAATTGGTCAGCCCCATTGGCATCACTAACCACTCATAAAGACCTTCCTTAGTCTTGAAAGTCGTCTTCCATTCATCTCCTTCCTTCATTCTGATTTAGTGAAACCCATTAGCAAGATCAAGCCGTGTGAAACTGAGTTGGGTCTTGCTATTGAGTGTGCAAAAATCAAAAGCACAAAAATTGGTTTGTAACCAAAAAATTGGCTGTGCACCATAAAAAATCAATAAACCATATTCATATGATTAGATGCTTCTGTGTGGAGTGGTTCGACAGTTTGTCAAAAAAACATACTTTGTTTTGTGTCTTAAGTTTTGAATTAATAAAATCAGCGTTTGTATGTTTGGTAATTTGGCTTAATTTGTGTTACGTTTGAAGAATCATTTATAATTCCTGGTTTTCAAGAAAAAAAGAATTTGCCGATTATGGTTTATCTTTATAATTCAATAAAAACCATAAGAAATACAATTCAATAAATTAAGAGAGATATTAATAAGGTGTATGCAAGTTCTAGAAGAAAATTGCTCATATGAAATGGATATTTCAATTTTAAATTTAGAAAAATATTTTAGAACAATTATTTTGGAAAACACAAAAATGGGTTTATAAAATTTTAACAATCGAATTGGGAACTAAAAATAAAATTACTAAAAATATTTAAATGGTTTCCATTTTTTAGTCCGTTCATGAATTTAGGGAATTTTTATTAAATAGATACCGTTCAAAAACCCTGAAGTTCATAAGAACTAAATGAATCTCACTCTAAAAAAAATGAATCTTTTACAATTTAAGCCAATACAAGTTGAAGAGTTGTGTTTTATGATTACAAGTCCATCTGTATTGGGTCATTTGTTTAAACGAAACATTCTTGCAAAATGTTTACATCAAATATTTATGACTTAAAATCTTTTGTTAACTTAAAAAGGCATTATACCTTTGAAATAGGATCTTTGCTTCTAAAGGAAATGGTAGATGTATAATCCATATTCTACTATAAAATTCATGCTCTTGAGCTCCTCTGACCTTTAAACATTATATTATACCATAAGTTTGAAATTTATTGCTCATATGAAATTTGAAATTTATCCATTACTAGTATGGTACTTTAGACAATACTATCTCGTAATGCCCATCTTGAAGTCTAATACCTCTCCTTGTTATGCACGTATATACTGTTGGAGCTGTCGTCTTACATTTGTTCAACAAAAATGTTGCTACTAGAGTCAAACCTTAATTCACTAATTAAATAATATAGCATGATATGCATGTAACCTAATTACATACTTTTAACCTTTACCATGATACTACGAGAAAATTCAGCACAATGCATGTATCCTCTCTACTTAAACGTTTCTACCAACTTGTCATTAAAAATTAAGCACAAGCCAACTAGAACTTTCAACTTCAAAAATCTAAATAAACTTAACATCCATCTTAGTTTAAGCCTGCAATATAATGAATAATGTGAAATTGTCATTTCTTGCTTATGTGTTCACTGATAAACCTTTACAAAGAACTTCACTTACATGACTCCAAGTTTAACAAAATCTATTGGTTGGTTCCTCAAGTATAAATCACATCCTATAAGTTTTCTTCCCTACAAATCATCCTAAGTGATTTAATTTTTTTTCTTTTGTCCAAAAATATCTCCCCAAAATCTAAATCCCAACAATTAACCTCTATGATCTCGTTAGCTAAAATTAGCCAAGAATACTGTTAAAGTTGAAATAAAGAATAAGAATGAATTTGATTGAATTATATGATTGTATATATTGATCAAATTGCCTGAGTATATATATATATATATATATACCATATTGTTGATAGAGTCCTAGCTACTGTCTAATTCTAATTTCAATTCAAAGTAGGATGGTGTTCTATCTATTTGTTACAACCAAAAGTTAGTGATGAGGTCTGAGCTCCATTGGATGAGTACGAGCAAGATGAGGATTAGTTGTAGATGAAAATCCAATAAGATCAACATAAAGATTAATGCCTAGAGCATCCGATGCAACAGGGAGCACCAGAAGCAGTACTAGGGGTGACACCAAGTGGAACAGATGACTGACCAGAATTAAGAGGTCCAGCAACATCGGTATGTGGTGAGGAAGTGAAGGAATGATGAGGAGAGATAGGCCTAGGCAATGCAAATGAGGATTAAGGCTCTGGCATGGCAGTAGGAATGGTGAACAAAGAAGCAAGAACGACATAAGGAGAGGAAAGAGGCGCACTCTTCAAATTTCATAATGGAAATGAAGATTCATCAAAAGTGACATGACATGTAATGTATATTCTTCCCAAGTCAGGATCCAAGCACTTATATCCCATGTGAGCACTAGAATATCTAATGAAGACACATTCCTTACTTCTAAAATGAAACTTCTGATTATTATATGGCTGAAGGAGAGGAAATGCGGCACATCCAAATTTTTTAAGAAAACAATAATCAGGTACTATGTGAAATAACAGTTGATAAGGGGACAAATTATGTAGACTAGAAGATGGCAATCGATTGATGAGATATGCAGATGTTTCAAAGGCAAAGTCCCAGCACTGAAAAGGGATAAAATTATGAGCAAGCAGTGTAAGAGCATTATCGATAACATGTCTAATCTTTCGCTTCGAGGCCATTTTGTTCATGAGTGTGTGGACAAGCCAATCGATGATGAATAACAGATTTTTGAAAATAATTGCTTAATCTCCTATAGTCTCCTCCCCAGTTGGATTGACAGGCCTTGAAGGTGCAATTATATTGTCATTTGACAAAATTTTAAAAGTTAAGGAAAACAGATTCAACATCACTCTTTTGTTTAATAGGAAAAAGCCAAGTGTATTTGCTACGATCATCAATGAATATTACCATATATTTATTACCAGTGCTCGAAACAATAGGGGAGGGGCCCCACACTCAAAGTGGACCAAATCAAATAAGTGATTACTAGTGCTATCGATAGAATACAAACTCAATCGTTTGCTCTTGCCCATTTGATAAGAAGAACAGACTTCATTGCTTCTACTTGATGAACAAGGGAGCCCAAACTGTTTAATGATCCTTGTCATAAGTTCATAGTGAGGATGCCTTACTCAAGAGTGCCAACAATCCAATGAAGCTTTCTCTGCGAGGAACACCATTGGGGAATAGCTCACATTCCTAGCCATTGCATCTAGATTGTAGACACCACCCTCAGTCTTACCTTTCCTTATTGTTCTCCTAGAAATTGGATCCTTCACAAGACAAAAATAAGGATGAAATTCCATGAAAACATCATTTTCTTTAGTGAATTTCTGAAAGAATAACAATGATCTAGTTATATCGGGAACATTAAAACATTGGATAAACAAAAATTCCTTGCAGGAGAGGAAATAGCAGTGGAACCAATGTGAGCAATATTTAAACCATTACCATTGCCAACTAGCAGCTGATCATTACCTTTATAGTCATGTGTCACACTGAGATTTACAATGTCTGGTGTTATATGATTTGTTGCTGCAGTGCTCGGATGCCAAACCTTGGCATTAGAAAGTGTGGCTATGTTAGCAGAAGGATTTAAATTGTGCACCTGCTGTCTATTGTTTCTGACATTGTTATTATTGAAACGATGGTGACAAGTGTCATCTGAATGGTTCTTATAACCACAAATGTTGCAAGGGCCATTTAGCCACCTTTGATTGTTGCCTGGTTTGCCCCCTTGATAATTGTTATTCGGTCGGTTAGAATTGTTGGAAACTTGCTGCCGATTATATTGTTATTGTGGTTGATTTCCAAAAGAACCACGCTGGGCAACATTAGGCTCTATCGCCATATTTTGAAAACCAGCCAGTAAAATCTCATGAGAAGTTAACAGCGAATGTAACTCAAAGAAAGTAATTGGTTTTAGTTGAGTTGAACACGCGGCTACTATCGTGTGATATTCTGGAGGCAATTGTTGGAGCACCATAATGTTCAATTCTAATTGTGCTAATGGCTTTCCCGCTGCTGCAAGTTCATCAGCTGGTGACTTCACCTTACACAAATTCTGAGAGATAGTCAGGTTATTTTTCTGCCATCACTGAAGTTGTATGAGCAACTGGACTTGCTTCGAATATGAAATCGAGCCAAAACTTTTTCCAATGCTCTCCAAATGTCCAAAGACGTGGTTAAGCCTACTACGCAAGGAAAATTTTCTTCAGAGGGTGAGGATAAAAGCTAGGACAGAAGTGTTTGACCTCATTGAAACCACTTATCAAATGCTGGTTTGGAACTAATTCATTGGTAGTAGAATCCATGACCTCCAAGGGAGGTGCTAGCTTTTTGCCATTAATAAGACCGATCAGCCTATGGCTGTTGAGAAGTGGGACGAATTGAGTTCGCAATGCCAAATAATTGGATGGACAAAGATTGATAGACAAATTATGACTTGGTTGAGAGACTACAGGTGTAGTGCCTAGAGATATAGAGGTGACAGCTAAAACTATGGCAGAAGAAGTGGTGGCCATTTGGTGGCTATGATACCAAGTTAAAATTAAGAACAAGAATGAATTTGATTGAATTATCTGATTGTGTATACCGATTGGATAGCCTGAGTATATATATCCTATATTGTTGATAGAGTCATAACTATTATCTAATTCTAATTCCAATTCAAAGTAGGATCATGTTCTATCTATTTGTTGCAACCAAAAGTTAGTGTTCAAATAACAAAGGGCCTGATTTGTAACCTCATGTTAGAATGAATCATGTTCTATACTCAGTACTATTTACATAGCAGCAACTGATGTCATGAACTTAATATTCTTATCTCGAGGGTCAAACTATTGTGAAAATGAAATAATGAAAATTAAATCATTTAAATTTCAAGAGAAACAAGGACAAAGCTATAACTAACAAGCACATTATGTAATCCAAAAGGATGCCACTGATGGCTTTAGTGCAATAATTCAAAAATTATATAATCTCTGTAAACTTTGGACAAAATCGCTCTGTTGGAAATTGGTTATTTTCTAATAGAAAGAAACTAAGATTCAAGTTTTTTTTTATAACTGATAATGGATTCTTTAAAATAAGAATCGAAAGTAATTGCTACGTCATCTCTAAATTAAACTTTGGAAATACATGTGAAACAATAAGAAATTTTACAAGTTTGGTATGTGAACACGTTTAAAAATTAAATACTTGAAATATGTATAGGGCTACCATATTCAATCAACTCAAAAACAAATTAAGTTTCTATAGCTCAAGAATTCTCAAGATATCAAACACAAAGACACTGAACTCAATCGAGGAAATCTGACTTGATAAAATACACATATGTACTTGATTTGCTTTGCTTCAAATTTATTTTTATTTCAAGTAGCTAAAACGTGACCTTCTAATTTACATAGACGAATCATCAAATAATTTCTCATAATTCAATAACAAGATACTAATAATCTCAAATCAATTGAAGAAAACTCATAACCTTTATGCTTGAATAAATGAGTTCTTAAAATTTATTTCCTTTTGTTTTAATAAATAGCCTAGCATAAACTTAGATAACGTCCAAAATAATAAGCTTTTCCAAAGGTCCATAATAAATAACTTTGCCAAATTAGAATGAATCTAATCGTAACAAAAAAAATATACATTTGTATATGGGTGGTGTTATTCCCACTCGAAATTTTGTTAATCCCACTCCATCAGCCATTTTTAGTATTTACATTGACCAAAACACCCTTATCTTATTCTTTTTCCTTTGCTAATTATTGGAAATAGATATAATTCAATAATATATATAAAATAAAAAATTCTTTTTTATAATCATTACATTAAATTTTAGCTTTTTTATCATACTAAATTTCATTTGGCAATTTCATCGAAAAAATAAATTTCATTTGTTAAATATACTAAATAAATTTTATTATATTACTTGTTAAAGATTTTTTTATGCTTTATTATTGTTCTATAATATAAATTATTTATTCAAAATTATTGGGTACTTGAATTTATTATAAACTTCAATAATAATAAACGTAATAATCATAATAATTGATTTAAGGGCAATATAGTCTATCTACAAGATTTTTTATGAATTTGGAGTGAGAATAACAAATCGTGGAGTGAGAATAACATCACCCTTGTATATTTAGGCTCAACTATATTTTTGAGAATTAAATGTACAAAAAGGGTTCAACAATCTTCAAAGAAAATTTGAATTAATAGCTTAATTAAAATAAATATAAAAAATTCTAAAAATCTAAAAGTCAAATGTATCATGCAAAGACTTATTTTAATGATCGTTTGTTCGAATAAATTTAAATAGCGTAATCTCCAATGAACCAATAGGGAAATTATAGGTCCCATCCCAAAATGATTGAAAAATCTAGATTGAAAAAAAAAAGGAAATTAATTAAATAAACTAAAGACTTATTTTAATGTATTATTTGTAATATATGATTTACTCGTCAAATTTATTATAAAAGCTTACTTTCCATTCTTGTCACTAAAAATGTGGATCCTACCTTTAGTTATAAGTCTGATATACTTTTTCTGAGAACTAAAACGTTATACAAGAGATTGATTTGATTGAAATTAACGTTTATTGATTAATGAACTAGGCAAAAAATAAAACTAGGGCAGCTTGATCATTTTAATATCCAAAAAATAGTAAAAGTGTGGAGATATATTTTCTAATGTGTGAATAGCAGCTCTCTAAAAATTTCACGTATTATCAGCTTATCCTTAAAAAAAATATATCTTTTCAACCAAAGAGACAAGAAAAAGATAAAAGATTCTTTTCACACAAATCACGAAAGTAGCCATGGAACTTACTAGTCGGTGTTTAAATATTTACTGCCGCAAGACAACGTTGTTATGATCAAAAAACCTCTTTTTCCATAATTTTTTTTTATTTCTTACTTCGGTATTCAGTGATGGGCTAGATCATCCCTTACGAGGCCAAATCCTCCAACAACGCTTACTAATCCAGAGTCGATCTAGATCAGACTTATCAAAGTAGAAAAACTTTATCAACATAGATTTTTCTAAACACAAAACTAGAACTCGACACTTTACTTAACGAATAACCAATCCTTTATCACTTACGCCAACACTTTTTTGGTTTCTTTTCTACATTTTATGTGGGCCAGCAAATATTAAAAGAATTCATCTATTCAATACGGTTGATCTACCTGCGAACATGATCCGCGGCCCCCATTTACGGTCGCCCCAACGCATGGAAGTTTGAATCCAACTGAACCTAGATTCTTGCACGGGCATGCATTATATATATCGACCCATCAACCTAGGTTTTTTTCACATCTTCCCCCACTTTCTCGATCTCTCGTGCTAGTGGGGTTTTGAGACAATAAAAGTTATTATCAGCTTATCAAAAAAAAAAAAAAGAAAAGAAGTTTCATTTATCAAAACAACAAAAAAGGAAAAAAAAAAAAGAGATTCCTCCCACACGAATCACGGGCAAGGAAGTAGTCATGGAACATATGAGGTGGTGTTTAATTTTCTGGCGCCAGACAACGCGCGTTGTTATCAACGAAAATATTAAATGAATTCAGCTATGCAATATATATGATGATAAAGAACGGTTTTTAACGTGCATGATCCGTCGCCGCCGTTTCAGGTTCGCCCCCACGCATGGAAGTTTGAAGCCAACTGGTCCTAGGTATCTGCACGGGCATGCATATACATTGACCCATCAATCTATGAGTTATATATATATATATGTTAAAACTCCCGCCAGGTTTAGTACGAGAAGGGAAAAACAAAATTCACTAGGCCGATTAAAAAAATTTCTCATACTACAGGATATCATGTGAGCTCGATTGGATATTTTAATTTCAATTTGTCATTGGATCTAGGCATGCAAACAAGGCCATCCCATCCGGCCAGAGATCTATATAAAGGCCGTGGTGTTACTGAGTTGAAGCACCCAAAACCAATATCTAGCAATAATCCCTTATTAGGCACTACCTCTTATTAATTAGTTAGCAAGATGAGTCCTGCCCTGAAGTCAGCTTTCATCGGCCTCATGCTACTGGGGCTGGTGGTCACCCAAACCAACGCAGATCTCACTGCGCTTACTAAGGATATCGACGCAGTCGTTACGGCTATTGTCACTGCCAACTTGAACATCCTAGATATCCTTAGTAAGAAGTCCCCTGTACCTAAAGGCTGCTGCGATGCCCTTGTTCAACTTAAAGCTGATATTGCATTCGACGTATCCCGCGGTATTACAACCTTGACATGTTGTAACACTGTCAAAGCTTACGTCCAACTCACAATACTCCTAAACATTCAGAATGTCCTCGGCCTCGTCGACCTCTGTGCTATCGTCGACCTGGATGCCTATCTCAAGAGTTGCTGATCGATGATCATATCCCTGAATTAATAATGTACCAGGAATAAAACAGCAGCAGTACTGCGTATGTTCGTAGTAGCTAGACTAATACTACGTAGCTGGCTGCAGCAACGTACCCATGCTAGTTGTTTTTTTTTTTCCTTCTTAGTTATAAGATGATGGATAAAAGGGGCTTTCTGCTCCAAAGCTGTTGGGATCAGTGCTGCAACTGCTTTGCAAAGCAGTATTTATGTCAAGCATTAATGATGATGTGCTTAATTAGTCCATTAATATTCACATCTATTTGTGGGCGTTCTTTTTCGCTTTTCTTTTTTTTTTTGGACGAATGAAAAAATTTCATAGATCAAAAACCGGCAAGTAGGATCTCACCCTACTACAAAGCACAACTAAAGAAATTATATCTCAAAGTAACAGTTTTTACATATTGTTTCAAACCTAGGATTGATTATGACTTTCTGCAATAAATTGGTTTTGTACAATCGAAGTTGAACCAAATGAATAATCTCTCCTAAGATAGCTTTAGCTTCTTTGCTCTCTTGATAATGTACCCTATGATTTCATTCCTTCCAAGTGAAATACAAGACTTCAGTCCAAGAGATACGAAGGAGAGTAGAGATGAAATTGGATTTTTTCAGATGCTTTTTAACCCACTTAAACTCATCAACCCAACTCAAGACGTTCCTATTAATACCACACAATTTCAAGATAGCTTCCCACAATTCCTGAGAAAAGTGACACCCAAAGAAAAGGTGATCTCTGAATTCCTGAGAAAAGTGACACCCAAAGAAAAGGTGATCTCTGATTTCAACAGCAGAGTTACAAAACTCACAACCAACCGGAATGTTTCTACCTAATTTTACTTGCCTTTCCTTTGTTGATACTCTGTTGAGGATCACCAACCAAGAGATGAAGCTGCATTTGGGAATATTTAATGGTCCCCAAAGTAATCTGTGCCAATCTGTTCTGTCTCCTTTCTTTCTAAGAACCTCCCAAGATTTTTTTTGCTATAAACATTCTAATAGAGTTATAATGCAATTGAGCAATCACTTTTTTAGCAGCATCCCTTAGTTTCAGGATTTTCTTCCAAATCCAAGAGCTATCATTTGTAGCTCTTAAGCCCCAAAGATCACTGTCTTTAATTTTATAAGCCTTTAGCCAGGCTATCGATAAAGAGCCAGAATTAATCAAAATGTTCGAAAGGGTTCTAATGATCATAGCTTCATTCCATTCCTTTAGCTTTTTCAGGCCCAAGCCTCCTTCTTGTTTTGGAAGTGTTAGTTGATTCCATGCAACTTTAGCCCCCCTTGCATCTCTTTCTTTACCATTCCAGAGGAAAGAATTGCATCTCCTCTCTATTTATTTGATCACTGCAGTAGGAAGGATAAAAATAGAGCTCCAATAATTTTGGATGTTGAGGATAACTGATGAGATAAGTTCGAGACGCCCAGCAAATGTAAGTAATTTGCTGGCCCAAGATTGTAATCTTGCAGAAATTTTCTCCATCAAAATTTTACAATTCTTGGCATTAAGCTTCCTAGTAACTAGAGGCACTCCCAAATATTTGATTGGGAAATTTCCAGATTTGAAACCAGACAAAGAACACAATTCTCGAATCATTCTTTCTGTCATTCCTGCACAGAAAACCTCACTTTTTGCTGGATTAGATTTAAGGCCAGACATAGTATAGAATTTATCCAGGACCCTTATGACTTCCTGCATTGATTGCTTATTGCCCTTGATAAAGATGAGCAAATCATCAGCAAAACAGAGGTGAGTCAATTGAATTCTTCTACATTTAGAATGATAATTCATCTCCTTATTCTTTACTGCTACGTTCAAAAGGAAAGACAGAACCTCCATGATGACTACAAAAAGATAAGGAGATATAGGATCTCCTTGTCTGAGCCCCTTTTTTCCTTCAAACCAACCACATAAAGAACCATTGATAGAAATAGAAAAGGAAGCAGTAGTTATACATGCCTGGATCCAGCTAACAAATAGATCAAGAAAGCCCATAGCCTTTAGAGTATTGAAAAGAAACTTCCGATTGACCGAATCAAAGGCTTTCATAAGATCTACCTTGATAAAGCAACAAGAGGGATGATTACTTCTGTTGTTGTTTTTCACTATCTCCTGAGCCAACAATACGTTGTCACCAATTCTTCTGCCTTGAATAAAAGCAGATTGATTATGGCTAATGAGGGATGGGAGGCAAACTCTGATTCTATTAGCCAGAATCTTAGTTATGCACTTGTAGATTATGTTGCAATAGGAGATTGGTCTGAAATCAGTGACTCTGCAAGCATTTGGAACTTTTGGGACTATAGTTACTGATGTTGCATTGACTGCCTTTAACATTTACCAGTAGCAAAAAAAGATCTCATTGCTGTAATGACATCTCTAGCCACAATATCCTAGCACTTCTTATAGAACTCAGTGTTGTATCCATCAGGACCAGGAGCTTTGTTGTTATTGAAAGAAAATATAGTGTTTTTAATCTCCTCTGGTGTGACAGAAGAAATTAAAAGCTGTTGTTGGGCAGTAGATAAATTATGCTTCAAGATATGCTGAATGTCCTTTACTGATGTGTCTGCTACCAAAGGATCCACTGTTCCTAATAAATTTTCATAGAAGCCCACTATTTCATCTCTGATTTCTGCCACATTTATCAGCTTATCTCCATTGGGAGTAAAGATCACATATATAGAATTTTTGGATCTTTTGGTTCTTAGCATTTTTTGAAAGAAGCTAGTGTTTATATCCCTTCTTGGACCCAGGAAGCCCTTGATTTTTGCTTAAAAAAAGTTTCCTCCACTTATAATAATTCATTAAGCTGGAGAGTCAACTCTTTCTCTTGTTGAACTAAAGGCATGGAAGGATTCTTCATCATACTGCTTTGGACTTTCTCTAAAGCTTCTCTAGCACCTTTCACTCTATCAGAAATCCCACCATATGCTGATTTATTTAACTGCTTTAACGGGGCCTTAAAATTCGTTTGAACATAGGATCTCCAGAGACTCTATCATTCCAAATCATAGCCACAATGTTTCAGAAATTTTCATTTTGAAACCCAAAATTGAAAAACCTGAAAGGTTTTGGAAAGGATTCAGAGATGATCTTTGTTTGAACCAAACAAGGGCAGTGGTATGAAACTCCAGGGGCTAGGAATTCTATTATGCAATACTGAAACATCTCTCTCCATTTGTCATTCACTAATGCTCTATCCAACTTTTTAAAAATAGGATTTGCTTCTTGTTTATTGAACCAAGTGTAGTAATTCCCTACACTTGGAAAATCAGAAATGTCTGCTGTCTCTAAACATTGTGAGAAAGCATCCATATCTCTTCTAGAATATTCCACATTTGAAGTGGCTTCAGCTGCATTCTTATAATGTTGAAATCACCCACAAGAAGCCAGGGAGAGTTAGATAAAGAAGTACTCAGAGATGTAATGTGGTTAAGCAAATCATTCCTATATGTAGCTCTATATACCCCATAGATAAAAGGAAATATGAGCTATATAGTCCCCGTTTTATAAAGACTTCACAATGAATGTATTGGAAATGTGAAGTAAGAATTTGCACATTGACATTATCCCTCCAGAGGACCCATATGCGACCTTTTTTAACATAATCATAATTGCAGTAGTAATGCCATTTTTCAAATATCTTCTCCAAAATTGGCCTACTATTTTGCTCCAAGACCCTGGTTTCCACCAGACAAAAAACGTCCACTTTATACACGAAACACAACCTCTTGACTTCATTTTGTTTGAGGAAGAAGTTTGGCCCTCGAATATTCCAAGTAAGAATATTAAGCATCAGGAGGGTCAGACGAAAAGACCCCAACCTTCTTAGTAGCAGAAGGACCTGCATGAGCTTTTTTCTTCCCTTTAGGCTTCTTGCTATTCATCTTTAATTGCTCAACCACTTTTGCTACATTTAATGCCGCAGCTCTAGTCTGTCTGATTTCACCATTTTTCCTAGTTTCAGGAATGGCAACATCATTTGTTTCAGGAACATCACATTTGACACTTATATCTTCTGATGGAATTGATAAATCCTCAGGAAGCTGCAAAGCATTAAAGGGATTATGAGAAAAGACCTCTTTTCCTTTCCCTGTAGTTTCATTAAGTTGATTAACATGGATGGAGGAATCCATTTTAGGTACCCATATCTCCTTAGTGGTACTTTTCTTTTCCTCCTTATTGACTTGAGGACAATTTGCATCCAGATGCCCAATTTTATCAAAATCAACACAATATAAAGGCTTCCATGGATATTCACACCTTATAGTTATCAATTCACCATCAACATCAACAAGTACTTCCTCACATAACTCCTTAGTAACATCTACTTCAATGTAAACTTTAGCAAATGAGATTATCCTACCTAACTGTGTTGATTTGTCCATGCATATAGGCATACCCACAGCACTAGAAATCCTACTTAGTCCTTCTTTGGTGATTAATTCTACAGGGACGCCCCATAAATGCACCCAAATTGGGAGATGCTGTTTGTCAATTTCTAGCTTCTAAATGTTAGGTGCCCATTTGCGAAGAAGCAGAAGAACATTATTTACATGCCAAGGTCCTCCTTCTAATACCCAATCCAGAGTTTCCATGTTAGGGAAGCGAAAATAATACATACCTTGATTATGAAATACCTCAACAGCCCCACTTCTGCCCCATAGCTTGTTCACTGTAGCATAGATTATTGCTAGCTTTGGATTAATTCCCATAAACTGACCAACCAGGCAACGCTTCCATTTTTGGGCACCAGCAGCTCTCAAATCCCCAGATACTTCAACAACTTCTCTTCCATCTCTTAATGTTGGCTTCAAGAATTTGAGTGAACAATCTGTTTCATCTTTGACAGCAGAGGACCATGAACGAGAAAGTGAAGAATAAGTTAGGCGCGAAGAATCTGGACCGTCACTGAAGCCTCTAGATTTGTACAGCTCATCACATTGACTTTCCAGAGGCCGATCAGACTTCGTGGAAAATGCTTTCCGCTCAAGCCTAGTAACTTCTTATAACCGCTTTCCGATCTCCAAATTCTAGTGATCACCTGCAAATTTCAGCCTGCTAAGATCTAGAATCAACGTCGGTTTGGTTAGGTAGTCGCCATCTTCGTTTATGATCGGTAAAGAAGAATGCAATATGGAACTAGAAGAACTTGCCATGAGAAGAAAATACCTATCGTAATGTGAGAGATCTCTCACAATTTGCAGTAATTGAGAAGAAACTGAATCACTACAAGAAAACTGTCATTTTGTGACGGAAAATACCGACGAAACACAAATATTCCGTCAGTATCACATCTTACCGACAGAATGTACCGACAGACAAAAACGTCGGAGAATCGGCCGTAGCTAAATTGACCGACGATACAAGAATTTACTGTCGGTAAATTTAGCGTTGGAAAATGATAAACTGTCGGTAAATATACCAAAAATGTACCGACCGTAACAAGCATTCTGCCCGTAAATTTGTCGACAGTTAAACATTTTCCGACGCTAAATTTACCGATGCTAAGTTCTTTAACCGTAGGTAAATTTAGCTATGGAATGTTATTTACCGTCGGTAAATTTACCGACGGTAGAATATTTTCCATCTGTAAATATGCTGAACAGTTACCGACGGATGTTACCGACGGTAGAATATTTTCCATCTGTAAATATGCTGAACAGTTACCGACGGAATTTAACATCCGTCGGTATATTTTATGTATTACCGACATAATATATCCTTTACCGTCGGTAAGTTATTTAGAAAGTTACCGACGGACGTTTATTTCCGTCGATAAATTTATTGCTTAAATTTTTTTTAAAAATATATTGCCATTATATTTAAATTATAATTGATGCATAATTTTAATAATTAAATATTTATAATATACATTTAATTTGGTTAAATAG
>JANQAP020468510.1:0-15548 GCA_026874005.2 Erythroxylum coriaceum | reverse complement strand
CTTCTAAAGATAATGCATATCAACCAATCACAAGAGCAAAAGTACATGCCAAAGTTGCTATGAAATTCTCTAGTCAACTCATTCTCTACTCATAATTAAATAATCCTAGAAGCAATAGAGAACGAGCAAATGTTTATTTGTTTGTTTTATTCTTTCTCTTATTTTGATTGAAAAATTAAAAACAAGCAAAAATAAACCAACAAAGAAACACACATGCAGAAATAAATGTGAACATGTAAAGAAATGAAATTTACTTCCCTTGGATTGCCTCCCAAGAAGCGCCTTTGTTTAGGGTTGCTAGCTCGACTGCTTGTTTCCTCCTCACGTGACAAAATTGTGATCTTCAGGTGTCACATGTGGCTCCTCTATGTGAGGTTCTTCGGGATAAGGTCTCAGTTGATGGTATGTCTTCAGGTGTCACATGTGGCTCCTCTATGTGAGGTTCTTCGGGATAAGGTCTCAGTTGATGGTATGTCATATTCAGCATTTTCCATATTTGCTGACTTTCAATCTTAATTGAGTCCATACACTCTGGAAAATCTCAAATGTCTCTTCGCCTTTTTCTTCCTCATTTAATTCCTCCAATCTGCTATGTAAAGGTGAAGAGTTATTTTCAAAAATAATCATGAACTCAGTACTTAGTTTCTGGCTAAAAGATACATCTTTCTCTGCTTCAAGCTCCTCCTCTGCTTCTTCTTCACAAGCAATTCGTTGAGGGTTGACCTCAAAATTCTCAAGCTCTTCATTACTTTGTAAAGTTTCCGCATAAATATCCATCAAGTACTCCTCAAGTTGATATGGTTGCATCTCTTTGCTTTGTGATGCCAGGTGATTGATAGCTTCCATCAATTGATCCACCTAGCTTGTTAAGTTCTGGATTCTAAAACTTGTTTCCTACTGGAATTACAAAGTGTTAGCAACATACTCCTTAACCAATTCTTCCAAGGATGTACCTGAGTCTTGATAGGAAGCTTCTGGTATGTACAGGAATTGCTATGCTTCCTGCAATTTATCATGGAAGTAATTTGACTAATTATTCCATCCATAACAAAAGTTAGGTTAATCAGTACAAACATTGTTATAGGATTGAGAATATGAATTAAAGAAAAAATTGCTTCCATCCATAATTTTTTTATTTCTATAAAACACAAACTCGAAACAAAATAAAGAAAGGATCATGAAATAACTGAAAAGAAACTAATTATGAACAAATATATACAAAACACCAATTAAAATCACAAACAAAAACTAAACACCACACTTCCGACAACGGCGCCGAAATTGACCGGCACGTCGTAACGCTACTCAAAATAAAATAACTAGATTACTACTGTAGCAGTGGTGAGTCTAGGTTGATCCCACAGGGAGTGATCGAATAGCTTATGAAATGAAATTAATTAATGTTTAGGTAAAGGTGGTACGGATTTAATAAGAAAATAAAATAAAATAAACCTAATGAAAACAAATTAAAGAGAACATGCAAAAAAATAATAAAATTGGAGAATTTGGTAGGGATTTGGTTCTCTGGTTCAATCTCGGCCTACACCCTAATTAAGCACAATTCATTGATTAGTTGTTCTTTTATCTCTCTTAGCTATTATCGGTCGTAGATTAACAACAAGTTCTGTTAATCCCAATTTTTCCTTAAATCCTAGTTAATCACGAAGTGCTCGTTAATTAACCCTAGCTATCGAGAAACCTAGAATAAGCTCTCTAAGTTTATCCAGACAACTACATTATGAATTAGAAAAATAATCCAATTTAGGCAGTAATCAAACAAGCTCAGATTATTTAACCTATGTTATGTTATCTCTAATGATTCAAAACCATTAATCGCTACATATGAATCGGGAATATAATGATTACGTATTGCATTCAATTCTAGCAATAAGTTTTCATGAAAAATGATTCAATAGAGCATTAAAATCATCATCATTCAAATACCCAATCAATTCATGCAAGATAACAAAATTAATTTCTAATGAGAGAAAGAAACAACAAAATAATAAAAAATGCTTAACCTAGGTCGTCGGCATCGATATCACCTCCGAACTAGTGTCGAGATGTCTAAACTTCCATGGGTCTCCCAAAAAAAAGCTTCAGCCCCCCTACAGAACTACCCTAGCTGAAAATCCCTAAATGCTCTCCTTCTGACGCAAGCTTCTGCTCTCTTCTATTTCACTCACTATTCACTGATTTAACAATTTAAGTTTAATGTCCCAAGCTACTATTCACTCTACTCTTCTCTTCTCTCTTTCACGCCACTCCTCTCCTTCTCTGCTGCCTCTCTTCTCTTTTGCTATCGCCTCACTGTAGCTTGATGTGGCAATTAGAGATGAGAGATTTTAGTTTACCGTCACTATTCATCTCTTCTGCAGCTCTACGTTTTTCTCCTCTTTTGCTGTGTTTTGTTCTATTTCCTTGACTGTGCATCATCATTCCTTCGTCCTAGCTGCTGCGTCCAATGACAATATTTCTCCTTTGGTTGTGCGCTACTCTCACATCTGCCTACATCCACAAACCATTCAAGCTGTTGTCATTTTAATTATTAGCCAAACGTCTGCGTTTTGTTTCATCTGATTCTTTGTCGTTTCAAAGTTTTCCTTTCTTGTCTAAATGCTAGGATTTTTCATAGACTGCTACTGTTTTTACTTCATTCCAGCTGCTACGTTATTTTTTTTTGACAACTTCTTGGTTGTCTTCTTTTGTGTTTTCTTTCTTTTTTTTCTTTCTTGTCTTTTAATTTTTTTCTTCTTGCTCCATGAAGACAAGTGCAAATTATTCTTCAGAAAATGGCCCAAGTGCAATCCTTTCGACTCACTTTAATTTCTTTGCATCCAAATTGTCCCTAAAATCATATATGAATTAAAATGAGTATCTTAAGCAATTTTATGTCAATAATCGCTAAGTGTAAATGATTAAATGTATCAACAATAAACACATATTGGGTTTCGCTCATCTGGTGTCGAAGGACACCAAGCCTTACATAAAACTATGCCATGTGACATGGGTAAGAAGCTTTTCTTAGATTCTTGCATATTGAATATGTGCAAGACCTTATCGATATAAGTGCTTTAGCTTAGTCCAATAAACCTTCTCGATCTATCTCTATAAATCTTAATACCCAATATATAGGTTGCCTTGCCCAAATCTTTGATTTAAAAATAACTTAATAACTAATCTTTCACATATTGAAGCATAGGACTGTCATTTCCAATGAGTAGTATGTTATTAATATCCGGTTTTCGAAACTTATGTAGGGTTCAACCCTAGATCATTTCACATAAATAAGAGCATTGGGAATTTATGAAAATGCATTACATTGACATGCATAATATTAGCATACACACACGAATTATAATTTGTACACATTACAAAGATAGTATATGCACTTAATTGACATATCCCAGGGTATGAAAGATTTAAAATGACTATGATGTGAATTATGAATTGTTAAGTCTTGAATTTTGGTTTAATTGGATTCCAATTAGTAAATTGGAATTAAATTTTATTAATTAGTAGAGCGATAAATTAATAAGTACATTTGGACTAGGAAAAATGCCAAGTGGTAAGATAAATTGATACATGAAAAATTAGGATGACTAAGCTTATAATTGAGTGACATTTGGCTTAGTTAAATGTGTGACAAATAGACTGGTAATTAAATAAAAATGGACCAATCTTAGAGTGATAAGTAGACCAATTAATGTGTGACATATGGACTGATTAATTGGTGATATATGGAAACTTAATGTGTGGATAAATGGCAGCATGTTAGGGTGATACATGGCATACATGCCTTAGGACAAATGCCTTGGCCAAATTAAGACACCTAACAAGTTTCTGCAACAGAGTTTCTACTATTTCTTTCTTTGTTTCCTTCACCAAAAATTGCATCCATCTTCTCTCTGAAATTGTAGTCTAACCCTAGCCAAATTGCTGCACTAAAACTAGCTTTTTACCTTACATAAAACAGCCAAAGAACTAACTGTTTGTTGTTCTTGGTCTTTGTTGAAAATAAATTTATTTTCACCTTAGAATTATGTTGATTTTTGCTTGCTTAGAGTGATAGATTAATCTGAAGTTTTGAGCTGAATTGGAAGCTTAATAAGTAGAAATTTGATCTTTACGGTATGATTAATAGTATGAGAATGATGCTTGAATTGGATTGAAATGTTTGTGATGGTGATGATGAAGTGTGCTGGAATATGCTAGATGAACTTGGATGTTTTCTATTCTTGTTCTTGGTAAAAGAAAATTATGGGCTATAGGTTGATTCATGAATGAATTAGGTCTAGATTTGAAGTGTAATGAAGGTGGATTGGTGCTAAAGAAGGATTTTAATATAATGTTCTTACATGATAATGTTTGGTAATTTTTGGTTTGATTTTTGATGCATGAAAGACTATGATTTGTGAGTTGTCAATTGAATAAGTTTAAGCTAGAATTGAAGATGATATTGATGAGGAATTGAAGTATAATTAGTGTACAATCATGGTATAACTAATGGACTATTATAAAGGTGTTTTGAATTTGGTATCAAGGTGTGAGAATCTGGAAAAATGCAGGAAAAAGGGTAGGTCACGATCATGGCACTCACCCCACGACCATGGACAGATGGATTGACTTCTATCACGATTGTGGGATGGTACCTCGTGATCGTGAGCAAGGTTTTAACATGGTAATTTCTGATTTATGCAATTATTGAACCACATTAGGACAAGTCACTCTAATTTGGTGTATTTGAACTTGATTAAGGCTTGAAATAAACCTAGATTGATGTTTGATAAGTTGATTAAAGTATTTTATAAATTGGAGATGTTAATTGATGTTACACCTTAAGGAAAGGATTGTTTGATATCAATGTATCTAAGTTTGGATTATTGGAGTGTTAAAGGAATGAAGATGTTCATATGAATGTAAATGTATTCTAAAGGATATAAATAATGCATTAGGAATGAATGAAAGAGAATTGGGAATTTTGTGAATACTTGTAATGCTAGAAAAGAGTTAGTAAATGTATGGTTAATGAATTGAGCATGATCAAGTGAACTTAAGGTATTAACCTAAATGCAAACAAGCTATGACATTTGAATGATCATAAATTGTGATTAAGGAAACAAACCCAGGAAAGTCATTGAGCATACATTGAACATGGCACACACACACACACACAGATATATATATATATATATGTGTGTGTGTGCATGATTGAATATGTATTTGATTGATCAACTTTGTAATGTGAATTTTATGTGTATTGAATGATTTTAGATGTACAAGTCGATTGACTGAATCCAGACATTGCCAGACCATCCAAGCAATAGCGTAATTTGGAGCATACTGTGAGTAACCTAGATGTTCTCACTAGGATTGATTTATTTCTGCTTAACTTCCAATATTTGACAATTCCAGACATTAATAGTCTGAGGAGTTTGATAATTGGGAATGTATTGGAAGTGTTCTGATTGCATATGAATTTGAAAGCTATTTGTATTCTCAATATATTATTGAATGCCGGACTTAGGTTCGATGAACATTTGAATTTAAATGTGCATCATGAATAAATGTTATTGATAGTGTATTTTGTGATTTGATGCATCGCATTAATATGTATGATCAGATAAAGGCGTTGTGACCTGAGTAGCCAGTCTAAAAGAGCTTAAACCTCAAAATTTTACACGTAGAGCCATTAGTTCCGTGATTAATGAGCTCGATATCCACATTGGGTACGGGACAGTATATGAAAAGAGCCTGATATCCACAAGGGATATGGGACAGTGAAAGGCACTTGGTCACAACGAAATAATAATAAAAGTGAAATCTCATATGCAAATGCATTTGCAAATATATATGATTGTGAAATCATTTTTGAAATTGTGATGATAAAGTAATTTGCCATATTTGTGTATTTGTTAATAATGTGATTGATTGAAATATACATAAGCAAATTATTCCTAAAAAGAGTATATGAAATGTGTGGCATTCATTATGTCTTATTGACATGAGGAATGTTGTGAACTTGGTTATATGTGAGATATTTGTGTATGTGATATGAGTGAGCTCATCAATCATGGTTCGCTTACTGAATTCACAAAACTCATCAAAATTTCAATGTGGCTTTTTAGGTATGAGAGAGTAGACTTAGTTCCTAAGACACTTTAGAAGAACATTTTGGAAATTAAGATATGGCTCAAAGGTTGGTCAACTAACATCTGAGGAGTTTTAGACCATATTTACATAGTTTCTTATGTCATGTAGAACTTATATATAAAGAGTTGTAAACTTTCAAATCTTTTGGCAATGTAAATATTTGTTTTAATGACTACAGTGTAAATTATGTTTTTAGATGAAATGAGGAGTTGAGCTTTTAAGTTTTGAGTTATTCTGTATGATGCCACAGAAGTGAAAGTGATTGCTCTAACATGCCATTGTCATAGGGTATGTTCTGGAATATCCGATGGATATTTGGGTATATACTTTATTGTAATGGAGTGTCACATGTCATCTACGTATAAGATTAAGAAAATAATTGCGCTCCCACTAGTCATTTTGTAAACACAAGGTTCTATTCATTTATAAGGAAACCAAGCTCGTTGAAGCTTGCATATTTTCCCATCATTTTTAAGAGATGTGAAACCTTCAGGTTGTGTCATGTACACATCCTTTTCCAGATTCCCATCAAGGAAAGCTATTTTCATATCCATTTTCCAAATCTCATAATTATAAAATACAACAATTTCTAGGAGGATGCGAATGGATTTAAGCATCGCAACTTGGGAATAGGTCCTATTATAGTCAATACCATGAATTTTCTTGAAACCCTTAGCCACCAATTACACTTTGTACCCATGTACATTATTGTCCATGTCAACTTTCTTCTTGAAAACCCGCTTACACTCAATGGGTTTTACACCATTAAGTGGTTCAACTAAAACCACTTTGTTTTAGTACATGAATTCCATTTTGCATTCCATAGCCTGAAGCCATTTATCGTAGTTAGAGCCCATCATTGCTTCCTTGTAGGATGTAGGTTCATCATCCTCTATCAGTAATAGATGATAATGTTCAATCACCATGAAACCACATCTTATGGGTTCATGACTGAAGCTTTCAAACCTACGTGGGGCTGGTGTCATAGGTGTAGTTTCTATAATATTTTATATATCAAAATGAGGCTCCTCTTGGGTTAAAGCATTATCCTATGACTTTTGAATTTCTTCAACATGTACTTTACTCCTACTAGTTCCTTTATAAATAAATTCTCTCTCTAAGAATACATCATTTTAAGTAACAAACACTTTATTCATGGTGGGATTATAAAAGTAGTATTCTTTAGTTTCCTTAGGATATCCAATGAAGAAGCATTTAACAGATTTGGGTTTAACTTTTTCAGATGCTAACCTTTTAACATAAACTTCACATCCCCAAATCTTTAGAAAAGACAAACTAGGAAACTTTCATATCCAAGTCTCATATGATGTCTTTTCTACTGCCTTCAATGGACTTCTATTTAGTGTAAACACAGTTGTTTCAAGAGCATATCCCCAAAAAGATAATAAAAGATATGCATAACTCATCATAAATCGAACCATATCAAATAATTTTCGATTCCTCCTTTCAGACACACCATTCCATTGTGGTATTCTAGGTGGAGTGAGTTGTGAAACTATTCCACATTCTTTGAGATGGTCATCATACTTTTGACTCAAATATTCACCACCTCAATTTGATCGAAGGGCCTTTATTGTCTTGCCAATTAGGTTTTGTACTTCATTTTGAAATTCCTTAAACTTTTCAAAGGATTCATATTTATATTTCATTAAATAAACATAACCACATCTACTAAAGTCATCAGTAAATGTAATGAAGTAATGAAAACCTCCTCTAGCATTAGAATTTAATGGTCCATATACATCAATATGTATGAGTGCTATTAAATCACTAGCCCTCTTATTGTGTCTGGTAAAAGGCATTTTATTCAACATTCCCAATAATCAAGATTCACATGTCTCATATGATTCAAATCAAAAGAATTTAAATTCCATCATTATGGAGCTTATGTATGCGCTTCTCGTTTATATGTCCCAAATGACAATGCCAAAGATAGGTGGGATTCAAATAATTAGATTTGAACCTCTTAGTATTTATGTTACTAACAGGCCTTTCTAAATTTAGAATATAAAGCCCATTCTTTAATTAGGCGCTACCATAAAATATGTCATTATGAGAAAATGAACAACAATTATTCTTAATCGTAAAACAAAAACCTTTTATTTCAAAAATTGAAACAGAGATAATATTCCTACTTATAGCAAGTACATGGTAGCAATTATTGAGTTCTAAAACCATGCTTGAAGGCAAAGATAAATGAAATGTCCCTACAGCTAAAGTAGCAACTCTTGCTCCAATGCCTGCACGCAGGTCCACTTCATCCTTTTCCAAAGTTCTAATATTTTGTAGTCCCTGCATATTCACACAAATGTGAGAACCACAATCAGTATCTAATACCCAAGATGTAGAACTAGAAGTGGCAACATTTACTTCTATAACGTAAATACCTGAAGTAGAAATGTCATTACCCTTCTTCTTCTACTTCTTCTTCTTTCGATCTTCCAAATATTTCTTGTAGTTTCTCTTCCAGTGACCCAGCTCATTACAATAATGGCAAAGATCGTCACTAGAAGGACTAGGCTTAGTCTTAGGTATAAGATTGGGCTTGTTCTGATTTTTAATTAGACCTTTGCCCTTTCCCTTCCTTTTACTATTGCCTTGTTTCTTAAAACCTTTCCCCTTTTGGACCATTAGGACCTTACCGTTAAAGTCCTTCTTAATGTTTTAATTAACAGTCTTAAGCAACCCATGCAACTTAGTCAAAGATTTATTTAGATTATACATATTAAAGTTCATAACAAAAGTATCATAATCATCTGGCAAAGACTAAAGGATGATGTTAGTAGCCAACTTTTGGCTTATAGGAAATCCCAATCTTTCCAAGTCCTTAACTAGGCCAACATCTTAATAACATGTGGGCTGACTGGGCTCCCTTTTTCTAGCTAACACTATTAGAGAGACTTCACAGTTTGATATCTCTCATTTCGTGCTTATTCTTGAAACAGATTTTTTAGGCTTGTAATCATCTCAGAGGCTTCCACATTTTCAAATTGCTTTTGTAAGTCTGGGTTCATAATTGCCATCATAAGATAGTCAACATCGAGGGCATCATCCTTATGCTTCTTATAAGCATTCCTTTCAGTAAGGGGAGTAGCGAAAAGAGGTGCCCTTTTGTGGACTGGCTTTTCAAGGGCATAGTCTTTCTTTTCTTGCTTGAGAATAATTCTCAAGTTTCTATACCAATCTAAAAAGTTTGAACCATTCAACTTGTCCTTATCAAGGATAAATCGTAGTGAAAAACTTGATGAAGAGTTGGTGGTCATGATTATCCAAAATAAAATGTGCAAAGTTTTAGTGACATGTTCATTAATAAAACCCAATTCTTAACAATTAAGGATCTCCCACTATACCTATATAGCAAATGTCCCTTCTAATGAGTATAGTGGTCCAAGATCCATATTTCACTAAGACCCAAGTGAGCTTTGGCTCATCACCTTAATCTTAGTTATTTAGGTAAGCAACTATTTGCTAATTATATCATAAATAACTCTTGGTTGTTGGGTGACATCTTATGTCCTGGTTCCCAACTACATGCCTCAAGGTTCAAAACTATTTGGTAACCCCATTAAGTAAACCAATTCTCACATATAGTTAACTGTTACCGATCCTGTTGGACTTAAATAATTAAGAGCACCTTGCTTTAGCAAGCCCACTACTCAATGATTCAAATCCTTGCAAGTGTAGAATTGGAAAGGCATGAATTATTACTTAATATTGTTGAGGGACTAAGTTGACTATAAAATTGCTATATACGTGCATAAAAGAAATTATAACTGAAAGCATAAATAAAGCAATAATAACATGATTAGTATGGCCCCTAAACTATGAAGATCTAATCTCCAATATGAATGTCTTATAGCAAATGGATCACCATCTTCATACCTTCACTCCAGTCAATTTGATTCTTCAATTATCTTGAAAGGCACAATATTACCACTGAAATTAATAATAATCTAATTATTACATAAAAACATGACGACACATAGGCCGTAGCCAAAATTACATAAATACATAACGACACATGATAGGTGTAGATTGCATTGTATTTTTATAGGTAATTTGATATGTGTTTAGTGGTTAAGTTGATTGTTCAGTGTGTGTTGATCTTAAGAATTGTGTTAGTTCATAAACATTTGTGTTTTAAGCATTTTTTAGGTAAGAACATATTTTTGAGCTTAAATTTTATATATATGAGGTGTCGTGATGAGTTTCTCAGTGTTTCAGGACATTCAGAAGAGTTTTGGAGGAGAATCGGACTAAAAAGCACCAATATTGGGCCACAATTGTGGAAAATACACCACAATTGTGACAAAAGCTCAAGCATAGGGCCACGATCATAGGGAATTTGCCACGATCATGATAGAGACTAGGTAAACTGGCCACGATTGTGCACCAAGGGCCATAATTGTGGCTTGCGCATAGACAGACACGAAGTCACTCTCAGATTCGAGTTTTTTAGGGATGTTTTTAATATTTCAAACCCTAAAAATGTAATATCTCGTTTTCTCGTATTAAGGATTAGAACCCTAGATTACTGTAAATGAGAAATAGCAATGAGAAATTAGGAAATGCATTTCATGCTCATATGTAGCAGTAGCATATACATACATTGCTCATGTGTAACAGTAGCATATACATACATGTGAATATTAATTTTTGTACACATTACAATGATTGTTCATGCACTCATTTGATATTTTTCCAGGTATAAATGATTTTAATGTGATTATAATGTGAATGGTGACTATTTTGTCTTGAAAATTGATTTGGTGAGTATAATTATTGATTTAGAATTTTTGGTAAATTTTGGGATATTTTTGAGATTTTGGGTATTTTTGGACTAGGAAAATGCCAAGTGGCAAGACAGTTAATAAATGGTAGTAGAAATAAGTGTCAAATGGCAATAGAATTAATTGATATATGGCATTAGGATTTAATGACAAGTGTCATAAAAACTTGGGAGACAATTGGATTAGAAATTGAAAATAAAATGGACTAGTTATTAAGGAGGACTAAGTGGAACCATGGGGAGGTGACAAGTGTCACTTGCCTTACCACACTTACCCACGATCCCTTTTAATCCATTTGAAAGATCAACTTTAAATTGCCTTTCATTTGGTTAAATATCTTCATCTTCTTCATTATCTTCTTCATCTCCACGACACTCACCAACCTTCATCAACGTTGAATCTTGCTCTCATCCTTCACTTGTTACTTCCATTTTTGTTGTCTTCTTCATCTTGTCACTATAAACCTAACCTACTCCCTCTCCATGCTGATGATCGTATGATGCATGGAAAGCTAGGGTTTCTTAGATATTTTGAAGAAACTTTGAGTAAATTAAGTAAGTTATACATTAAACTTCATGGGTCGCTGTAAATGAGACAAATATGGTGATTATTTTGGGATTGAATGATTAGGATCATCATGTTAAATATATGATGTAACATAGGTGTAAAATATGTTCCATTTTTAGTGTATTAATGATATTCTTGGGTTGGTTAAATGAAAGCATTTATAATGATCATTTGGAGATAGATTGAAAATGTAAATGGAGTAGATTTTATGTAAAATTATGGATGAATAAATGAATATATTAATGGCTTGTTTTTGCATTTTTAATGAGTAGTAATTCATAAATTGTTATAAAGATGTTTTGAGGTAGAACGATCATTATAATGGTGTTGAAAGTTGATAAATGAAAGGAAGTGTATATGTCCTATTTTAATGTTGATGATGAATGTAGGGAATTGAAGAATAAATGCATGTGATTGTGTTCTATTTTTAAGAGTATGAAAACCATGGATTGTAAGTTACTATGTGAAGAAATAGATTGAGAATTAAAGGTATAATGAAGTTGAAATTTAGGTATAAGAAAGGTGTTAAGTGTAGTTTTTGAATTAAGAAGAAGTAAGAACTAAGATGTTAATGAATGATAGATGATAAGTTTTGTCTTGGTATGATTGATGAACCTTAAGTATGAGTTTTTTTAATAATGTTATTGAGATAGAAATAAGGAGAGAATGAAGAGGAAAATGAAGTAGAAATGATTAATTTGGCATAAGATGTCTTAAGTAAAGTATGGAGAAAGTTAGGATACATGTAGGATAAGATTAAGTAAAAGATGATGAATCAAATGAGTAGAGTTTTGAGAGTTCAATGCATTCAATATGTTAGTTGAATTAATATGTAATGAAGCTGTATAATTGCATATGAATGCTAGAAAAATTAGAGTGTAAATGTATGTTGAATTCGTGGAAGAAATAAGGAAGAAAATGTAGGGCACGATCGTGGCATAGTCCCTATGATCATGGTCTAGCAAAATTTTGGTTCTGTCACGATCGTGGCAGAATCCACAGGATCGTGGCTAGTTCCACAAGCTTCTGTGACGATCGTGGAGAGAAATGTTGTCTTCTAATTGATGTTTGAGACAATTAATGCTAAGGTACTTTCTTATGAGGTATTTAGGCTTGAATGAGGCCTTGAATGAACCTAGGTCATGATGGATGAGGTGACTAAAGTAAGTAAGGCCTATTAGGTATAAATGAATGATGGAATGATGATGTTAAATGACTATAAGATGTGAATTAAGGAAATACCCGAAATAGTCAAATTGAGCATGCATTATACATAACACATATACATATGTGTATGATTGAGTATTAATGTGATTGTGAAAATTAATAATGTGTAAATGTGTATGTGTTGCATGATATAGAAGCGCAAATAGAGCGACAGCATCCAGACATTGTTGGGACATCGAGGTAATAGCTATCTGGAGCATACTGTGAGTAACCTAGATGTTCTCACTAAGATTGTTTATTTTTGCTTTAATTGCAAATATTGAATTATTATTGATGTGAATATGTTAATTCTAGACATTGATAGTCCGAAGCATTTGATGCATGAGAATTACATTGGAAGTGCTCATTGTATATGAATCTGACATAAATAAGTGTACTCAACATAATTGTTGAATGTCGGACTTAGGTCCGATGAAAATGTGAAAGTCAAAGTGTAAATGAATAAATATGACTAATTGAATATATGAGATTTGATGCATTTCATATATGATATGCATGATCAGATAAAGTCAATTGTGACTCGAGTAGCCAGTGAAAAAGAGCTTAAAGCTCAAGATGTGGTAAAAGCCTCTGGCTCACTATGTAAATGAGCTCGGTATCTCCAATAGATACGGGACAATTATTAATGAGCCCGGTATCTATAATAGATACAAGACAGTTAAAAAGGCACTCGGTCATAACAATGAAAAGATTGAACGTGTTACATGTGCATTTTGCATATATATTTGATATGTATGTTTTAAATGATCGAAATAAACTGTTTGAATCATTCTGAATGAGAAATGTGAATTAAGTAAACAAAATGGTATTTGATGATATGTGATGATTAGTGAAGTGATGTGCCTTATTTGATGATGTGAATTATCCATGAACTGTTTGTGTTATGTGATATAAGTGAGCTCATCGATGACGGCTTGCTCACTAAGTTTGCAAAATTCATCAAAATTGCAACGTGGCTTTTCAGGTACGAGAGAGGAGACGTGACTTCTAAGACTAGTTAGAAGAAGTAGATTACTACTTTTTGACTTGAGAAATAGCCCAAAGGTCGGTCAGTTAAGACTGAAGAGTTAGATAGACTTTTTGTAAAATTCCTCTTTCATATAGAATGTGTAAAAGAGCAGTAAACTCTTATAGTTTTGATGTTGTATAAATATGGATTGTGTCGTGTAATACTATAATGTACATTAAGTTTTATGAAATGAAATGAGGAATCGAGTTTTAGATATCGTGTTATTCGTATTTTAAATTATGATGCCATGATATAAGTGAATGTGACTGCTCTAGCGTACTGTTTCCACCAGGCATGTGCTCGAACGTCTGATGGACGTACGGGCACGTGTAGATGGGAGTGGGGTGCTACAGGAAAGACACTAGGGTTGTCTTAATTGGAAAAGACTATAAAAGGATAATGATGGAAACCCCAAAAAAAAAGAGAAAGGAAAGAGAGAAGAAGAAGAGAGAGAGAAAAGAGGGTTCCAACGCTAAAGCTTCCTGGAATAAGTGATCCCCTGACATCGCCGATCTCCCGAATCATCCAACCTGAGTTTCATTTCCTCCCCTTTTACCTTTTTATTCATTTAATGTGTAAGATTGATATGGGTTGTATGGATATGGATTTTGAGTTGTTCATGATGTTCTAACTTTACCTTTGGGATTTTACTTATCTTTAATGTTAATCTAGTTGATTTGTGTTTACTTAAGTTGGGTGTTGCGATTGATTGATCTATTTGCATATTTCAGTAATAAACCAAGAGGGTGAACAGAATAAAAATGATTATATTGGTTTAATAAGAGTTAGGAGATCTAATTGACCAATTAATTAATCTAGTCGGTAATTTCACGGAAAGAGATCCCGTGCAAGATCGGATTGTTTATTAGTGAGCTCTAGAACTAATTAAAGTTGTGGGTAATTTGTGAATCGAGATATTGTAAATCCATAATTTGATTAGGGTTTACAATTTAAGGAATGGTTATAACTCGAGAGAGAGTAATCAACCCTATGATCGTCTAGAATCGACATCCCATAAACACATAAAAGGCTAGTTTAGCATTGATGATAGGTAAAATCCCCTCTCCCATAACTTGATTAATTATCTCTTCGAATTTCCACTATTGCATTATTTGATTGTTGCTAGTTTGTTTTGATTTAGTTTACTTTTCAGTCATTATTCAAATTTGAGTCTTAAACAAACCACAATCTAAATTAAGTGGTGCCTAAGCACAATCTGTATGGAACGTTATTTGCTTTTTACTATAAGTAACGACCTGTATACTTATGGTTTTTAGAGTAAAACAAGTAATTGGTTTTGCAACTCAATAAGTTTTTGACACTGTTATCAGGGATTATTTTGTTTAGTATCTTGTTTAGTTTAGGTAACTTTGATTTAAGAGTATTTGATCATTTTCTTTGAGTTTTTACAGGTGCATGAACACAAGGAACACGAGAAGGTCCAACAAGTTTAGTGAGGAAGAGCATTCAGATATTGCAAGGCACGAAAGAGAGCTAAGAAGAGCTAGACGCCAAGAACAAATACAAAGGAATATGGAAGAAGAAGGAGAGCAAGGAGGAGCTGAGAGGACATTGATGGATTTTATAAGGCCAGGTTTCAGTCCTCAAGGAGTTGTAGGGCTAATGATTTAAGCTAATAATTTCGAGATCAAGCTGGCATTCCTCAACATACTTCATAGCAGTGTGCAGTTTTATGGGTTATCTAACGAAGATCCCAACGCCCATCTTGTAAATTTCTTGAAGATTTGTGATACCTTCAGGTTTAATAGGATGTTAGATGA
>JANQAP020468119.1:0-15552 GCA_026874005.2 Erythroxylum coriaceum | reverse complement strand
GTATGTACAGATTGTACAGTTTGATGATGTATAAAACTGTTGATTTTGAGTAATGAAAAGAGGAAGAGTTTGGTTTTTAAAAATCTTGTGATTCACAATTACTGCTTTAATTATTTAAATTGATAAGATGCCATGTGGAGTATTGTAGTGATCGCACGTAGCGCTCCCTTATCATAGGATATGCATCGAAATGACCTACGGGTGTTCCGGTGCGTACCCTATGGTAATGGGGTGTTACACCTAGGGTTCTAATGCTAATCATGGGATAATGGGATGTTACACTTCTGCTATTACTGTAGTACTACCTATTATAGTGCTCACTTCTAATCCATATTTCAACATCTCCATGTCATAATGCAATTTAGATTCCAGATGTAGTGGGATGAATGGATGTTTAGATCCTATATCTACCAATGCCAATGCTTTAAACCAAAAGACATTTAACAAACCTACTACCATACCTAGGGAGTTCTGAGCCTCCTGTCTAGTGATAGTGTAGATTCTGGCTTGAGATTGCGGTTAATTACTTCATAACTCAGTCCTGAGAGTAGGACCAGTTGAACTCATTCTGCCCCTACCTCTACCTCTCTGTCCTGCTCTATTGGCTCTACTCCACTTGACAGTTTTCTCAGTCATTGATTCTCCTTTTATTATAGATTATGGTATCAAAGTCTCGGGACAGTCTCATATTTAGTGCTAAACAGAGCCACAACAAAAACAAGCTCCCGATAACTTCTAACATTCCCCTCTATATTTTTTCCCACAATGTTCACAGTTAAGCATCTATTGCATTTGCCCAGATACTGTACCTCTACCACTGTTAGCTTGTACAAAACTACCCCTTGGTCTATATCCTAACTGTTTTGATTTGGTGTGAGGTCAAAATGATCTATTTTGGCGTTTACTAAACCTTTTGCTAGAATTAGCTTGGGACTAACTAGGTCTCTTCATTCTAGACTCTTATCTGTATTCTTCTTGTCCATCTTTCAATAATTGTTCTATTCGGTTCGAGGCAGCTCTCAGCTCAGTAGAACTGATCAAATTTATAATAGCTAACCTCGTCCTTATCTCCACATTCAGCCCATCTTCAAACTGTCTATATTGATCCTCCTCAGTCAGTATTAATGCAGTAGCATATCCCATTAACTTATTAAATCAGACCTCGTACTCATATACAGTGAGATTGCCCTATTTTAGATCCAGAAACTCCTTTATCTTCCTATCTAGGTAGATCTTGGGCATATAATTCTCTTTAAACACCTTTAAAAAATCTTCCCAGGTCAAACTACAAGATCTGGTGGTACAACTGGGAACAGTCTTCCACCATTAATATGCTAGACCTTGTAGAAACGAGGCTGCGTAATCAAATCTCTCATCTAACTTACAGTCCATTTGGTTAAATACCCTTTCAGTTCTCTCTAACCATCCTTCTACCTTAAAAGGGTCTATACTTCTGTAGAAGTCCACAGCCCCCTACTTTCTAAGCTTATCATATCTCCTCTCCTTCTTCTTAGAAATTCTCGGAGGCATTTGATCAAACTCAGGTACTGGAGACTTTTTACTGGCTCTTACAGACTCTAGGTTAGCTGATTCTCCAATTTGATCACTTATGGTAGATAACCTATATCAAACAATAAGTGTGATCACTATACAAATCTCTCACTATATATCATATCTAAATGCTCTTATATGTCCCAATGGATTCCAAACCATAATTTGATACAAAAAATTTAACAGCCTATTACCATAGAGAATATACCCAAACATCTAGAGGACGTTTAAGAACATACCCTATAACAATGGCATGTTAGAGCAATCACAATCACTTCAAATGGCATCATAAATAAATCACAAATATACTAAAGATCTTTTCCTCATTCAATTTGTAAGATATAATTTACAATGTCATTTTTTACTACGTAATCCATTTACACACTCTGTCAAAACATATAAGAATCTACGGCTCTTTACAACATATTCTACATGGAATGCGAAATTAAGCAAAAAAAATCTATCTAACTCCTCAGTCTCAGCTGATTAGACCTTTGAGCCATTTCTTGAGTCCAAAATGCAAGTACAAGACTTCTTCTAGAATGTCTTAGAAACTAAGTCTCCTCTCTCGTACCTAAAAATCAATGTTATAATTTGATGAGTTTTGCGAACTCAGTGAGTGAACCATCATCGATGTGCTCACTCATATCAGAACACAACATCTCAAATACAAACCAAATTCAAAATATATCTCATCTTAACAATACATCATGAATTTTACACATTTCATATAATCTTTCCATAATAATTCAATCCTCATTCTTAGTCAATCATATTATCAAATTTACACACACATAGCATATCATCATATCAACATAATTTAATAATATAGTACATTTTAAAATATAATTACAGATGCATATTCATATGTGACTCCACATTCATTTTTATTATGTTGTGACCGAGCACCAATTTATTGTCTTTTATCCTGTGTGGATATCGGACTTATTTCACATTCTGTCATGTATCCATTGTGGATACCGAGCTCATTAATCACTGAGCCTATGGCTCTTTATATGCATTTTCTGAGCTTAAGCTCTTTTCAGACTGGCCACTCCGATCATAACCCTTTTTTCTGATCATGCATATCATGTAATGAAATGCACGAATTCACATATCACACTTTGAATAGCTTTCATTCATTTTAGGCACATTCACTTTTCATATTTATCTGGCATAAGTCCGACATTTAACTTTTCATTGAGAATACACTTTCCATATTCACATTCAATTAAGAAACACTCCCAATATGTTACCAAATATCAATCTCCTCAGATCAATCAGTATCTGGAATTATCACAATCATAGTAATAATAATTTAATAACTAAAATTGAAACAGAAACAAATCAAACATAGTGAGATGACATCTATGTTAACTCACAGTATACTTCAGGTAGCTATTGCCTTGATGAACCGACAATGTCTGGATGTTGACGTTCGACTTGAGCATCTCTACCATGTAATACACACATTTACACATTACTAAATTGCTCAATCATATTAGTACTCAATCATGCATATATGTATATGTACTATGTTCAATATATGCTCAATGAATTTCTTGGGTATGTGTCCTTCATCATAAGTCTTGATCATTCAAGCCATTCATTCATTAACCCATTTCTAATTAATATACATTTGTATAATTTCCCAATTCTTATTCATCATACCTAATACATTATTCATATCCTTTGAATCACATTTACGTTTATAAGAACATTTTCATTCCGTTAACACTCTTAAAGTCTAAACTTAGATACATTGATAACAAACAATCTTTTCCTTAAGTTACAACATCATTTAACAACTTCAACTTATCAAACATTTAACCAACTTATTCAACATCAAAATAGGTTAATTTCAAGCCTCATTCAAGTCCAACTACACTAATGTAGACTTATCCTTAGTTGGTTCAATAATTACATAAAACTAAACTTATCACTTCAAAGCCTTGCCCATAATCATAGTGGACCTTCCCACGATAGTGACAGAAGCTAGTGCAACAGGCCACGACCATGGGGACTATGCCACAATCGTGACAGAACTCAAATAATCAAGCCACAATTATACACTTAAGGCCATGATCGTGCACTACATTGTTTCCCCCAATTCTGCACGAATGTATCCAACTTAGACATACACCAAAGACTTGAATTTTCCAGATTACAAGCCCTTTAAACCTGCTTCATTATAAGATCATCTAGCTTCATCTTGATTACACTAAGGTTTATTAAACTATGCTCATTTTTGTCATTAACAATCACTTCAAATACATACACATACATCTCCAATTCAAGAACACTATTTTAACATCTTTTTTAAGCATAAATTTACCTTCTTTATACATCAAAGTCTAGTCCAATTCATCCATATAATAACCTATACTCCATAGTTTTTATATACTAAGAACAAGCATAAAAACTTCTAAGTTCATTCAACATATTCTAGCACACTTCATCATCAACATCATATACATTTCATTCAAATTCCAGCATCATTCTTATACTATTAAACATGTCATAAAGATCAGATTGCTTCTTACTTATTAGGCTTCTAATTCAACTTAAAACTTCATATTAAACTAGTCCTCCATTCATGCATGATTCATCACAACTCAAGGTGAAAACAAGTTGATTTTTGGCAAAAACAAAGGAAAACAATCAGCTAGTTCTTTGGCTATTTTGTGAAGGGTAAAAATTTGGTTTTGATGTAGCAATTTGATAAGGACGAAAAAAAATATGGAGGGATGCGTTGAGAGCAATTTTTGGTGGAGAAACAAGGAAGAAGATAGCAGAAATGTTCCTGCCTTAGCTTAGCTAAACAAGATGCAAGATGTCATCCTCTTCCACTAACATTTGTCTTAAGGCATGTAAGCCATGTATCCTCTTAATATGCTGCCATTAGTCTCTTACTAATTAATCCATATGTCTCCTAATAATTTGTCCACATGTCTCACAATAATTGCTCCATTTTTCAATTAATTACTTGTCCATTTGTCTCTCATTTATCTATGCTAAATATCACTCAATTATAGGCCTACCCTAATTTTTCATGTATCAAATTATTTTACCACTTAGCATTTTTCCTAATTCAAATGTACATCTTAATTCATCACTCTCCCAACTAATAACAATTAATTCCAAACTACTAATTGTAATCCAATCAAACCAAAATTTAAGACATAATAATTCACAATTCACATCATGTTCATTTTAAATCTTTCATAACCCATAATATGTCAATTGAGTGCATATGTTATCTTTGTAATGTGTACAAACTATAATTCATATGTATATGCTAATGATATGCATGTGCATGAAATGCATTTTCATAAATTCTCAATACTATCACTCATGTGAAATGGTTTAGGGTTCTAACCCTAAATATGTTTTGAAAACCAGATATTACATTACCAACCTAAACTTATTAAACACTTAACCAACTAATCCAACATCAAACTAGGTTCATTTTAAACCTCAATTAAGTCTAAATGCACCAAAGCAAAGTAACTTATCCTTAGTTGGTTCAATAATCACACAAACAAAAAATTTCATCTGCAAAGCATTGCCCACGATCGTGGAGGACCTTCCTACGATCGTGAGATGAGTGAACTGAGTGTTCAGTCTCCATTCTCCTTCAATTTTTCTAGATTTTGAACACATTAATACTAAATTCAAAACATCTTAATAGTTCATTAATTACACTTCAATTTATCATCAATTTCACCTAAATCTCAAGTCAAAATCATCCATACATCAACTTATAAACTATTGTTTATCATGTACTCAAAAACAGGATATGATTGTATCCATTTATTCATCAATATCTCAACACTAATTAAGCACCATTATGACAACCAATCCATCCCTAAACAATCATCATAAATGTTATGCTAACATATGTCACAATAGGTTAGTAAATCACTTACTTGTTTAGCTCAAAAGTCTCCATGATTATCAAACTAACCTAACCCTCTAAGCTTGCAAGATCATCACAAATTCAAGGTGTAATAGGTTGGTTTTTTAGAAACAAGAAGAAAATAACAAGATATTAGAGTGGCAAAGTGTAGAATTTTGGCAAAAGCCCAAAGTTGTGAGAGTTGGGTGTGAGTGTCAAAAATGAGAGAAGAAGAAGATGACAACTTGTAACAAAATGAAAGAGAAGATGGTCTTCCATATGTGTGTGTTGTGGGATATGTGTGTGGTAAGTGTTATGACACTTTTCATGTAAAGAGCCATGCTACATATCTTCTACATAAGCTACCAATTGTCATTTAAATACTTAGTTCATTTGTCACTCAATCTCTAAGCCATTTGTCATTCTATCTCTAAGCCAATTTTCACCCAATTATCTAAGCCATTTGTTACTTAATCCTAAAGCCATTTCTACTTCCATGTGTCACTTATTTCTACTACCATGTGTTAACTTGTCTTGCTAATTAAAAATTTTCCAAATTACTAATTGTAATCTATCAAACCAAATTTCAAGACATAAACAATGCACAATCATATCATAACCAATTTAAACCTTTCATATCCCAAAATATGTCAATTGAATGCATATACTATCTTTACAATATGTAAAATCATAACTCATGTATGTATGCTAATGATATACACTTCATAAATTCTCAATGATATTACTCACGCATAATAGTCTAAAGTTCTAACCCTTAGTATGGAAAACAAGCTATTACAACCATAAATGGTTTCATGTTCTAACCCTTTTCATTTCATTTTTATTAGTATTTTCTTCTTATGTTTTTCATATATTATGTTTGATTTCCCCCTGGTGTGTTTGTATACCCTTCTCACATTGAGGACAATGTGTTGTTCAAGTGTAGGGAGGGTTGTGCGTTTTTACCTTAAGTATGAATTTGCATTGTAGGATAGTTTATTTAGGTTGCATAATGTGAATTGCGTGAATGTGTCAATGGACAGGACTTAACAAGATAGAATTAGCCTTAAACATAGTCTTTTAGGCTGCAAAGATTTATTAGCTTGTGAAATTAGTGACCTAAGTTACTTAGGGCTAAATATGTTGGTTAATTAGGATATGATATTAGTCGATTCACCCTAGGAATTTGATATACTCATTTATAATTTTAGACCAATCAAATATGTAACACACCACCTTTATAGATCACATGTCAAAATATCTAAAGGAAATTAAAAAACATACCCTATGGAAATGGCATGTTAGAGCAATCATATTCACTTATAATGACATCATACATAATATAAATAATCAAAAGATCAACTTTTTCCATTTCATTCACAAACATAATTTACACTGTAGCATTATACTACATAATACATATATTTACAGTATCAAAAACATCTAAGAGTTTATTGCTCTATTATAGGTATTCTACATGACATGAAAATTAAATAAAAGTATTCTATTTAAACTCCTCAGTATCAGCTAATAACCAGATCTTTGAGCCATTCTTGTTTCCAAAAAACACAAGTACTACACGATATATGTTTAATTGTTAATACATTTAATCATCTACACTTAGCGATTAATGATACAAAAATGCTTAAGATACTCACTTTAATTCATATATAATTTTAGGTACATTTTGGAAGCAAAGAAATTAAAGTGAGTCGAAAGCAAAGAAATTAAACTACATTTGAATCATTTTTTAAAGAATTACACTCACTTGTCTTCATGGTGTAAGAAGAAGAGAATTAGAGCAAGAAGAAGACAATAAAAGCTCTTTAAAATAACATTTATTTTATTAGAAGAAAATTATGGAAATTTTAGTCTAAAAGAAGAAAATAAAGAAGCATCCAAGAGAAAGACCAAATACAAAATGACATAATAGTAAGAAATTGAAACAGTATAATGCAGCAACCAGAAGTTCACGTGACATGCATTACAAAGGCAAAACACTAGCGTTGGCATTAAACACTAGCGTTGCACGTGAAAGCTAGCGTTTAACACTACAGAAGGGTTTCCTATGTGAATAGGAGGGGTGGACCAAGAACTATGAGAGTTTAATTGTCAAATCAAGCTACAATGGCAACTGGGAAGAAACAAAAGAATAAAGTTAGCATGAATAGGAGAGTGGACCAAAAACCACCATCTTTAATTGTCTCGTCAATGAATAGTAGCTAAGAAGAGGCTTGTGACAAAAAGAATAGAAAATAGAGAAAAGTGGCGATAGAAAACAAAAGAGGGTGATAAAAACAAAAAGATTAGTGGAATAGAGAAGAGTGATACATGAATAGTGGAGATGGACCTTAAATTTAATTTATCACATTAGTAAGTAGTGAAGGAAAGAGGAGAAACTTACGACAGAGGGAGGTGTTATAAGGGGTTTCGACTAGGGTTACAACGTGGGGTTGAAGTATTTTCTTGGCATAGACCCATGGAAGGATAAACATCCCGATGTCAGTTCAGAGGTAACATCAACATCGATGACAAGGGTTAAGTATTTTTTATTGTTTTGTTTTTTCTCTCATTAAAAATTGAATATTTTATTTTGTATAAATTGATTGGGCATTTGAATGAAAATGATTTTAATGATCTATTGAATCATTTTTCATGTAAACCCATTGCTAAAATTGAATGCAATACATAATCATTGTATTCTTGATTCATATATAGCTACTAATGGTTCCGAATCATTAGAGTTACATAACATAGGTTAAATAATCCAAGCTTGTGTGACTATTGCTAGATTGGTCTATTTTTTTGATTCATAATGCAATTGTTTAGATAAACTTAAAGAGCTTATTCTAGGTTTCCTGATAGCTACGGTTGATTAACAAGCACTTCATGATTAACTATGATCTAAGAAAATTGGGATTGGGATTAACAAAGCCTGTTGATAATCTACGACCAATAATTGCTACGAGAGATAAAAGAAGAACAAATCAATGAATTGATTATGCTTAATTAGGGTGTAGGCTGGGATTGAACCAAATAACCGGATTCCTTCAGAATTCCCCAATTTTATCATTTTTACATGTTTTCTTTAATTTATTTTCATTAGGCTTATTTTTTTCTTAAATCCAAAACCCTCATTACCTAAACATCAATTAATTTCATTTTATAAGCTAACTAAACACTCCTTGTGGGATTGACCTAGACTCACCACTGTTATAGTAGTAGTCTAGTTATTTTGGCTAGTGTTAGGATGCACATGTCAATTTAGTTTTTGTTTGTGATTTTAATTGGTGTTTTTCATATATTTGTTCCTAATTGATTTCTTTTTAGTTATTTTTTGATCTTTTCATTTTTTGTTTTCGTGTTTGTGATTAAAAAAATTTTATATGGAAGGAAGTAATTTTTTCTTTAATTCATATTCTCAATCCTATAACAATGTTTGGATTGATCAACCTAATTTTTGTTATGGATGGGATAATCAGCCGGATTACTTCCATGTTAGTTTACAGGAAGCACAACAATTCCTGTACATTCCAGAAGCTTCCTATCAAGACTTAGGTACATCCTTGGAAGAATTAGTTAATATGTATGTTGTTGACATTTTGCAATTCTAGCAGGAAACAAGTTCTAAAATCTAGAACTTGACAAGTCAAATGGATCAATTGATGGAAGCTATAAACTGCCTAGCATCACAAAGCAAAGAGACGCAAGCAAAGAGACGCAACCATATCAACTTGAGGAGTATCAGATGGATATTAGTGTGAAAACCTTACAGAGTGAAGAGAAGCTTGAGAATCTTGAGTGTAATACTCAAGGAATTGCTTTTAAAGAAGAAGAAGTTAAAGAGGAGCTTGAAGTATAGAAAGATACATCTTTTAGCTTAGAGGTAAGTACTGAGTCCATGATTATTTTTGAAACTAACTTTTCACCTTTAAATAGCAGAATGAAGGAACTAAACGAGGAGAAAAAGGTGAATATATGTTTAAAATATTTCTCAAATGTATAGACTCATTCAAGATTAAAAGTTTGAGGATAGGGAAGGAGCTAAATGGGAACGGTTATCAACCAAGGCCCTATGTAGAAAACCTCACGTAGAGGTACCTCATATACCACTAAAAGGTCATAGTTTTATTAGGTAAGGAAACAAGGAGTCTAGCTAGTGACCTTAAACAAAGACGCTTCTTGGGAGGCAACCTAAGGGAAGTAAATTTCTTTGCTTTTAAATTTTGACATTTATTTTATATGCATGTGTTTCTTTGTTGGTCTATTTTTGCTTGTTTTTTAAGTTTTCAATCAAGATGAGAGAGAGAATAAAACAAACAGAGAAACATTTTCTCATTTTCTATTGCTTCTAGGATTATTTAATCATGAATAAACAATGAATTGACTAGAGTATTAACTTTGGCATGTACTTTTGCTCTTGTGATTGGTTAATATGCATTGCATTATATTTAGAAGAGAAGTGACAAGTGGTAGACAAAGTTGGTGAGATTTTGAGCCTTATTAGACTGACATATACATGTCAGTCTCATTGTCTTATGATAATGTGTGACCTTCATGACATGTACATCCCAATTTTGCATTGAATTGCTATTCGAGACCACATTTTTATCACATGCATTAACATGGATATGATTAGGCATTCTTTGTTTTTCATAAACTACATTATCCAAATAATCTATCCTTTTGACATGATTTTTCCCTTGATAAACCCCTTTGAACTTTATACCTTACCTTTTGTATCAACCACATTACATGCTTTATACTTAACCAAATGTCCTACCAAGCCATAAAGCTAGTGAAGCATTTGTGATTGGTGAGTTTGTGGATGTACAAAAGTATAAGTGTAGGGTGTACATTTGTGCGGATTAACTATAATGATTGGATGTTATTTTATGTCTTATTATTGAAATTCCCACGTTAATGTAGTTTCTTTTAATTTAAAAAAAAGAAAGAAAAAAGAGAAAAGAAAAGAAAAAGAAAAAGAAAGAATGAAGAAAAAGAAAAAATGAAAAAAAGTTTGAATAAATTTATGAAGGAGGAAGTGCATATGAATTTACTAGGTTATTCATGATTAATGAATCTTCCTAAAGCTGTAATGAATGTGATATTTGAGAATGTTGAAAATGAGGTAGATGTTGGCTTGGAAAGTTCACTCTTGTGGTTTCAATATATTGTTGGCACAAATTGTATGAGTGATTCCTTCAGATTGGTATATGCTTCATATGGTTGGTGTGTGAGAGTTGAACAGGGTTGTGAAATATAAATGTTACATTCAACATAGCTGACGGTAACCAATTTTTGATGAGTTTTGCTTTGTTTCACTAACTTTAATGGCTTTCATACTACTTGACCTAAAAACATCTAATCTTACCTTTGCCCACATTACAACCTTAAAAAGTCCTTTGATCCATGATTTTGCATGTGAATTATAGTGGTGGAGAAATGAAATGATATGCAAAGTTATGGATTGTCGTGATCATGAATGGTGTTGAGTGTACCTATAGATATATTTTGGTTAAGCACATTTTTTGATTCTATCATTTTAAATATATTGAATGTTGATTGATCATGAGTAAAAATATGCAATGTTAATTTCTTGCTATTATTTTTGAAAGTCATTCAACTTTGTTTATGATTATATATTCTTGGAATATATTAGAATTGAGTAAATGTTTCGGGTCTTTGAGTTTAATTTGGATGTTTTGCCTAAAGACGACCAAAAGCTAAGTGTGGGGGAAATTGATATATGTTTAATTGTTGTTACATTTAATCATCTACACTTAGCGATTAATGATACAAAAATGCTTAAGATACTCACTTTAATTCATATATGATTTTAGGTACAATTTGGAAGCAAAGAAATTAAAGTGAGTCGAAAGTGCTACATTTGGTCCATTTTTTGAAGAATTACACTCACTTGTCTTCATGGAGTAAGAAGAAGAGAATTAGAGCAAGAAGAAGATAATAAAAGCTCTTCAAAATAACGTTTGTTGGATGAGAAGAAAATTTGGAAAGTTTAGTCTAAAAGAAGAATCCAAAGAAGTAGCCAAGAGAAAGACCACATGAAAAATGACATAATAGCAAGAAACTAAAGCAGTAAAATGTAACAACCATGAGATCACGTGATATGCATTTCAAAGACAAATCGCTAGCATTGGCATTTAGCACATGGTGTAAAACGCTAGCGTTAAACGCATGCAATGCTAGCGTTGGACGTGAAAGTTAGCGTTAAAAGCTAGCATTTAACACTATAGAAGGGTTTCTTATTTGAATAAGAACAATGAGAGTTTAATTGTCAAATCAAGCTTTAGTGGCGGCTAAGAAGAAACAAAAGAAGAGAGAAGGCGTGAATAGGAGAGTGGACCAAAAACCACCATCTTTAATTGTCCCATCGTGAATAGTAGCTAGGTAGAGGCTTGCGGCAGAAAGAGAAGAAAAAGAGAGGAGTGGAGATAGAAAACAAAGGAAACAAAAGAGGGGCAGTAGAAATAAAGAGATTGATGAAACAAAGAAGAGTGATACGTGAATAGTAGAGATGGACCTTAAATTTAATTTGTCACATCAATGAATAATGAAGGAAAGAGGAGGAGAAGCTTGCGGCAAAGGGAGGCGTTATAAGGGGTTTCAGTTAGGGTTACAACATGGGGGCTGAAGCATTTTCTTGGGATAGACCCAAGGAAGGCTAAACATTCCGAGGTCAGTTTAGAGGCAACATCGACGCTGACTACCCGGGTTAAGTATTTTTTATTATTTTCTTGTTTCTTTCTCTCATTAGAAATTGATTATGTTATCTTGTATGAATTGATTGGATATTTGAATGATGATGATTTTGTTGCATAAAAAATGAAAGCATGCTTGGTTTGGCTAAACGGTGGATTTCAAAAACTTTTTTCCGAAATCACAATAAAGCGGAAGCATAAACACCAAATCAACATGCTTTTAATCCATACATGATATGGTATAAGGAAAATAAATAAAATAAGAACAAGATTGGAATATTACCAACTCCTCGCTACTGTGTCCTCAACCAATCTGATCTACCATTTATTCTCCTTGGACAACTTGATTATCAAAATCCTTTTGTGGGAAAAGAGAAGAAAAAATAATGGAGATTATCTTTTCTTTATTTGGCTAGTTCCAAAAACAAATATGAGACCCTCTCATTTTCTATGACCGATTAGTGTAGACAAACAAAACAAAGAGACCTTCTCTATTACTATGTTTGGCTAGTTAGGAGAGAATTGAGAGAGACAATCATGCAACATTCTTTTTTCTCATTAAAGCTAAATGAAATAAATGTCCTTACAAGTCCAAAACCTTGGAAGTTTGGGAGAGAGTGAACATAGATAGCACAAAACCGCACCATTCCATTCTTTAATCAAAGAATAAAAAGAGGGCTGCATGTTTCCGCCACTACCACACTTCATTCTTTAATCAACCATTTAAATCATTTAATGAAGATGATCTTTACCGAATGTATTGGATGACAGTGGAGAGAGCAAAAGCCACACATTCATTCATTAACATTTTTTTATCTTTTAAAAGCCATCAAACAATTTAATGATGATGAGTATTACTTCAAAATGCTATCACCGAAAATGGATCTTTTAAAAGCTGTTAAAAAATAGCTATTAAACCATTTAATGAAGAGCATTACCGAATCCTATATTTTGTAGCATTCGGTTTTGTTCCTTTTCTTAATTTTAATTTTAATTCAATTAATCTAATTAATTAAATCAAAATCTAGCCCAATATTAAATGTTCCTTTGGGCTTATAATTAACAATTAATTAGTTTAAGCCCAAAATTTAATTATAGGCTTAAGACCCAATTTAATTAACTTTTAATTGAATTGTTCTGGTCTTATTAGTTCGAATCCAATTTGTACAATTCTTTCCAAACTGTCTCACTTTCTTTCTGATATCCTCCATTTAATTTTTTTACTTTCCTTGATAACCTTCCTAGAAACCAAATGGAGAATCTAATTAGACTTAAATAATTCAAGCTCTAATAAACCCGGAATTAATTTAATCTCATTAGAATTAATTACGACTTATTAACCAAATGTCATTCCACTAAAGACATTTGGTTGAACTCTTGAATTACTTAAAATTATGAGAAATCGTGTTTCAAAATTATTAATTTGATGTCCAATCGCAAACTTTATTATGAACCATATCAAAGACATCTATACAATAAAGGGTAAAATTACTGTTTTGCCTTTATGTTGGTTTTTCCATCTAGATCTCTCGTTTTACTCTAAATGGTGATTAACACACAAGATTTAATCTTGGTGTTAAGACTTGATGGGTAGCTAATCCATAAAACTACTGGTGTCAGTTTAATCACCAATCTCCGTAAAACATCTAGAAGTGATGATATCACTATAAACTCTTTATTTGAGTGAATGTTCCTTGATGCATGTTTCAAATTAATAATTCCAACATGCAGACATTGAAGTGATACCCTGTAAAAATCCATTATGATCATATAAAGAATTATAATAAAACGCACGAGTTCACCACTCATCAAGATTGTGGTTCTTAATAAAGGAATGCTAAGGTGTATGTTTTAAGATTAAAGCAACAACCTACTTTATTCTTTAAAAACATACGCGATTCCAGATTCATTTAATAGTGCCATTACCAATAATTAACTACTATCATGATTTGAAACTAATCGTTCCCTTGAAGTAAACTCCTTTACTTACACAGAGGTAAATCGCAACACTACAGTCTAAACCATAATCAAGTGACCAACTTGATTATTCGACTGTGAATCAATTAATTTAGTTTCTAATAATATACATGTTTTCCCATGCATCTCCGCGTATATGTATATTACTTATAAAAGAACGATGATACCTTATGATTAGTTATATTTTGCTCTTGCAAATAAAACCAAAATTTTTTGTTTTATTAATAATAAATATTTTCATTACAATATTGTAACTGGATGAGATTTTAAGGCACTATATTTACATAACCCTAATAGATTTTAATGCTTTATTGAATCGTTTTTCATGAAAACCCATTGCTAGAATCGAATGCGATATGTAATTGTTGTATTCCTGATTCATGTGCAGCAACTAATGGTTCCGAATCATTAGAGATAATATAATATAGGTTAAATAATCCGAGTTTGTGTGATCATTACCTAGATTGGTCTATTTCTCTGATTCATAATGCAGTTGTCCGGATAAACTTAGAGAGCTTATTATAGGTTTCCTGATAGATAGGATTAATTAAAGAGTGCTTCGTGATTAACTAAGATCTAAGGAAAAATCGGGATTAACAGAGCCTCTTGTTAATCTACGACCAATAACTGCTAAGGGAGATAAAAGAACAACAAATTAATAAATTATGCTTAATTAAGGTGTAGGCTGAGATCGAACCAAAGAACCAGATCCCTACCGAATTCCCTAATTTATCATTTTTTTGCATGTTTTCTTTAATTTTTTCATTAGGTTTATTTTATTTTATTTTCTTCTTAAATCCAAACCCCTCCCATTATCTAAACATCAATTAACTTTATTTCTTAAGCTAACTGAACACTCCTTGTGGGATCGACATAGACTCATCACTGCTATAGTAGTAGTCTAGTTAATTTATTTTGACTAGCGTTACGATGCGCATGTCACTAGACTTCTACTAGTTTACCTTAGAAGCTTAGTCTCTCTCATACCTGAAATCAACATTTGCAATTTGAATGAGTTTGCGAACTCAGTGAGTGAACCATCCTTGATGTGCTCACTCAATCAGAACATGAATATCACAAATATATTTCCAAATTCACAGTATACATCATCTCAATAATACATCATGAATTTTTACACATTTCAAATACTCATTTCAGAATAAGTTGATCATTTATCTCAGTCATTCATATCATCACAATTCAATAATTCATTGCAATCTTTCACACAATACATGTAAAGATATCTATATTTGCAAAATGTATATACATATATGACTCCACTTTCATTTTTATTTTGTTGTGAATGAGCATCTTTTTACTGTCCCGTTGTAACACCCCACTCCCGCCGAACCCGAACCCGATATCGATGGTGATACCCGAATCCGTGCCCCGCGAGGGTGGCGT
>JANQAP020467749.1:0-15556 GCA_026874005.2 Erythroxylum coriaceum | reverse complement strand
TTCTTTTGTTTCTAACATTATTATTATTTGATTGTCATCAAAATTAGTCATCGTAAAGTCCTCTTGACTTAACAATATCTTTTTCTTTTTTTCTTTTTTTAAAATAAAAACTGTGGAAACAAGGAGGAAAGATTTTTAGGCTACCCGTGACATCAGCTTATAAACGTGATTTCCTTGGGGACTATAAGAATATTGGGACTATCTTACCAACCCAACACCACTTCATATATATTGTTGGTTTGTCTGTATACCATCATGTCAAGCTTATTAGGGAACCAACAACATCATTTGTTGAAATACAAATCACAAGAAGGAGTACGCGTGGTGATGTTGATATGGGATGACAAAACTCAAACATGACAACATGTTATTGAAAACGGTAACAATCACAAGACTTGACTCAATATCAATGAATTCCCAAATTCCAAATAATTGAGTCTCCCCTAAACTCAATTTCTTGTGCACTAGGGGCAATAACTTTATACCCTTATCCCTTGAAGAAACTGAAAATACAGAATACCTGTAAAATCCTCACTTGCTTGTCTTTTTTTTTCCCCCAACATATCCTACTCCTAAATAATCATTTCCACATCAAAAGTTGGGAATGTTTGGCTTATGGCTTGGTTAAATAAGGGTGCCAAAGAAATAGGAATTTTACTTAGGCTCAACTTGGCTCCAAGAGGAATATAGGGTTATTTTAAGCCAAAGTTAGATTATGGTTCATAATTCAAAGAAATTTGCCTTGATCACTTCCTTATTGAATTTGTGCTCACATTTCACCTCGATAGGCCTAGAGAACTTGTTTTAGGATTGGCGAGACCTCACTAGGTTCCAACTTACCTAAAAATTTCATGGATAATCAAAACTCAAATGGGATGGAAGGGAAGACTCAAATCAAAGAATATGAGTAAGATTAAACAATTGGAAACAGAGCACAAGTCTGGAGCAATCTATCCACAAACCTTCTAAAGGTAAACCCAATTAGGTCCCAAGCAATTCTCAATTTCCTAAAAGTGAGGCCAAAATCAAAACCTTTAAAGATCAAAATTTCTTAATGAGGTTTTCCTTTTTAAAGCTCTCATTTGCAAAAATTTGATTTAGAAATTTAACTATGCAACAAAAATGACTATATAAAGGTTTGTCAAAAAAAAATTAAGAATTTTTTTTTTGCAAAATTGTGCTCACCCTCCCAAACTCAGATAGGACATTGTCCTCAATGTCAAGGTGCGCATGTACAATTTAAACTAGGTAAGTAAAAATATGTACAGTTAAGGACAAAAAAAATGTCAGCGGTCTGTCGCTATGTAGGGTGATGCATGGTCATGCATAATATCTAGAATTTAGAAATACTGCATATCAAATTCAAACACAAACAACCCCAAAATTCAATAATATGCTAAGTCATGAGTAAAGAGGCACAAAGAACTTCCCTGTAATGAGCTTGGATCATTTTCTTTAGAAGTGTAATTCCTCCCATCAAAATTTGCTTATAAGGTCTAGTTTCCTACAAGTAAAACAAAGAGGAACGTTAATTTTGGATAAATAAAATAAAAAAACAACTAGGTGTGAAACTTGGATTGCCTCCCAAGAAGCGCTAATTTAAAATCCTTAGCTTGACTTGGCCAAATGTTTGCTCAAAGGTCAGGGTTAGAGAGGATTGAGTGACCCCATTTTCTATTGGAAATCTAGCCAAATAAGGCATTAACCTCTGCCCATTAACCTTAAATACTCCAGTTTTGGAATCCTCAATTTCTACCGCACCATAAGTATAAACCTTAACAATCTTGAATGGTCCCGACCACCTCAACTTTAACTTTCCAGGAAATAGCTTGAGTTGTGAATTAAATAGTAAGACCAAATCCCCTTCCTTGAACTCTCTTTTGATAATATGTTGTTCATGACATCTCTTCGTTCTTTCCTTGTAGATTCGGGCATTCTCATAAGCATCTAAGCGAAGCTCCTCTAACTCATTCAACTGAAGCAAACGACTTTCTCCAGCTGCCTTGAAGTCAAAATTAAACTTCTGAACAGCCCAGTATGCTTTGTGTTCTAGCTCGACTGGAAGGTGGCATGACTTCCCATACACAAGTCTGAATGAAGTAGTCCCGATTGGCGTCTTGTATGCTATTCCATAGGCCTAGAGAGCATCATTCAACCTCAAGGACCAATATTTTCTCGAAGTGTTTACTGTTTTCTTTAAGATGCCCTTGATCTCCCTATTTGAAATTTCGGCTTGCCCATTAGATTGAGGGTGGTAGGCCAATTCTAACTTGTGGTATACCCCATATTTCTTCAAAAGGTTGGCGAATGAGCTGTTGATAAAATGACTTCCCCTATCATTGATAATTGCCCGAGGAGTGCCTAATCTGGTGAAAATATTTCTCTTGAGGAATCTAATGACCACCTTGGCATCATAAGTTGGTGCAGCGATGGCTTCCACCGATTTAGAGACATAGTTGACCCCTACAAGAATGTATTTGTTGCCAAGAGAACACAGTAGTGGCCCCATGAAATCTATCCCCTAAATGTCAGAAAGTTCTACCTCTAAAATTCCTTTAAGGGGCATCTCATGTTTCCTAGAAATATTTCCAACTCTTTGGCATTTGTCACACGCTTGCACCAAATTTCTTGCTTCGTTGAAAAATGTAGGCCAATGGAACCCTGCTTGGAGAACCTTTGCTTTTGTCTTTTCAGAACTGAAATGGCCTTCGTAGGGGGATGCATGGCAGTGATTCAGGACAGCTCCTACTTCTTCACTTGGTAAACATCTTCGGATCACCCCATCACCACAATGCTTAAAAAGAAAAGGCTCCTCCTATATATAATGCTTGAGCTCCGAAAAGAACTTCTCCTTCTGTTGGAAAGTAAATTCAAGTGGTAAGACTCCTAAAACAAGATAATTCACATAGTCAGCATACCATGGAACTTGTAATGTTACTGCAACAATTTTTTGTAGTGAATAACATAGTTCTGGTAAATCTACATGAACAGAAGCAGTTGCACAGCCTGTGCAATTAAGCTGTGCGTAATAGAACAAATGCTCGTCACTGAAGAAGTCATTAATTGGTGGTTCTTCTTGAAAGGGTTTCTTCTGATCTGCAGTGAGCCTCGAGAGGTGATTTGCCACCCAATTCTCAACTCCCTTTTTGTCACAAATCTCGAGATCGAATTCTTGAAGGAAAAGGATCCATCTGATAAGCCTTGGTTTAGCCTCCTTTTTCGCAAGTAGATAGCGAATGGCTATATGATCTGAGTAGACTATCACTTTCGAGCCCACGATATATGACCTGAATTTATCCACTGCAAATACTACAGCTAGCAACTCCTTTTCAGTCGTGGCATAATTGATTTGAGCATCATCTAATGTCTTGCTCACATAATAGATCACATAGGCCACCTTGTTCCTTCTTTGGTGTAAAACAACTCCCACAGCATAATTCGAAGCATCATATATGATTTTAAAGGGGAGGGACCAATTCGGGGGTTAAAGAATAGGTGCCGAGGTCAAGGCTTGCTTAATCCTGCAAAAAGCATCAAGACAAGATTGGTTAAAATTGAATGACACATCATTGCTCAGCAAATTAGTTAAAGGCTTTGCTATATGAGAAAAATCTTTAATGAAACGCCTATAAAAGCCTACATGTCCCAAAAAATTTCTGATCTCTTTGACTGAAGTTGGTGGAGGAAGATTCGCTATCACTTCGATTTTAGCCTTATCCACTTCTATTCCATGATTGGAGACTAAGTGGCCTAGGACTATTCCTTCTTGTACCATAAAATGGCACTTCTCCCAATTTAGCACTAGATCAACCTCTTCACACCTGCTTAAAACTTTGGCAAGATTAGCTAAATAAGAGTCAAATGCTAGTCTATAAACGGAGAAGTCGTCCATGAAGACTTCCATAATTTCATCAATAAAATCCGAAAAGATTGCTGTCATGCAACGCTGAAATGTAGCTGGTGCATTACACAACCCAAATGGCATCCTTCGATATGCAAAGGTACTATAGGGGCATATGAAAGTAGTCCTCTCTTAGTCATTAGGGTGAATGGGAATTTGAAAGAAACCAGAGAAGCCATTCAAATAGCAAAAATAATCATGTTTAGCAAGTCTTTCCAAAATTTGGTCAATAAATGGCAAAGGGAAATGGTCTTTACGAGTGGCCTTGTTCAATTTTCTGTAATCTATACACATTCGCCATCCCGTAACTGTCCTAATTGGCACTAATGCATTACCTTCATTTTTCACAACAGTTAGACCACCTTTCTTGGGCACACAATGGACAAGGCTTACCTAATTACTGTCGAAAATAGGGTATATAATACCCGCAGCTAATAGCTTTAAAACCTCTTGCTTGACCACGTCCTTCACGTTTGGATTTAGCTTCCTTTGATGTTCAATTATGGTCTTGCGTCATCCTCTAAATGAATTCTGTATGTGCAGAAAGATGGGCTGATTCCCTTCAGGTCTGGAATTTTGCACCTAATTGCTTGCTTATGTTCTCTAAGCACTCTTAAAAGTTTATCAACCTGTACAGGGCTTAAAAGAGCATTAACAATGACTAGATAGGTTAAATTAGGGCCCAGAAATTCATACTTGAGGTTAGGAGGCAACTGTTTCAATTCCACATTCGGAGGTTCTTCTTTGTTCGAATCAGGTGATAATTTCAGTTCAAGTTGCACAGGTTATGTAGATCTTAGCACAGGCTATGCTTCGAGCATCTGTGCGAATTTAAAAATTTCTGAATCCTTTTCTGTAAATTCTGTATTACCCCCTACAGTTGCTACGGCCTTCACTAAGCAGTGTTCCAATGAATCCTTTGGATGGAATTTTCTGAATTCAGCACCAACCAGCTTGTCAATAAGGTCTACCCTTAAACAAGAATCCTTGTCATCCATAGCCTTCATTGCCTTTCCCAAATTAAACTCGATTTCTTCCTCCCCCACTTTCAGAATCATTTTTCCATTCTTAACATCTATGATTGCTTCAACTGTGGCTAAAAAGGGTCTCCCAAGTATAATAGGTATGTTAGTATCCTCCATTTCTAGCACAACAAAATCTAGCAGGATAAAAAGATTTCCAACCTTGAGGGGCACATTTTCTAATATCCTAATGGGAAATTTTATGGACCTGTTGGCTAGCTGTAATGATAGGGTAGTTGGTTTAAGCTCTCCGATGTCCAATTTCTAACAGATAGATAATGGCAATAAGCTCACACTCACCCCCAAATCACATAATGGCCTCACAATTGTTATGGTTCCAATTTGGCAAGGTATCGAGAAACTCCCCGGATCTTGAAGCTTGGGAGGGAGTTTGTTTTGAAGAATGGCACTTGATTCCTCTGTAAGAGCTACAGTCGCATATTCCTCTAGCCTTCTTTTGTTGGATAAGATTTCTTTCAAGAACTTGGCATAAGTAGACATTTGGGTAAGGGCTTTCGTGAAGGGGATGTTAATATAGAGCTTCTTCAGAATGTCAACAAAATTTCCAAACTGCTGGTCTAGCTTAGCTTTATGAAATCTCTGAGGGAATGGGATTGGTGGCTTATATGGTAGTGGTGATATGTATTTTTCTAGCTCAGGTGATTGTTGCACAGGCTGTGCGTTGGATTGCAAAGGTTGTGCATCCTGGTCTATTCCTTCAGATTCCTTTTCAGCCCTGTTCTTCTGTACCATAGGTTCCAAAACCTTTCCACTCCTTAGTACCACTGCCTGGGTTTCCTTAGGAGCCTCTGGTTGTGCTGGTAGCTTACCCTTGTCCAACCTTAATGATGCAGCTTACTATTCATTCTGAGTCTCAAGCATCTTATTATGGACAGTCAATTGGTCCATTCGAGTAGTAAGTTGCTAAATCAGGTCTCCTTGGTTCTACATAAAGGTTTCCATCATTGATTCAAGGCTGGACTTAGGTTCAAGTGGCTGGGCTTGTTGTCTCAAGTTTGGGAAATCTAGAGGGACACGGTTTTGTTGTTGCTGGGTCTGTTGGTAGTGCTGTTGATGTTATGGGTAATGGTTTTGGTTAGGGAAATTTTAGGGTGGCTTGGGTTGTTGAGACCAGGAGAAATTTAGGTGGTTCCGCCATTCAGAGATTTAAGTGTTTGAGAAAGCTCCACCTTGATTCTTCTGCCCATAATTTCCCACAAAATTCATATGTTCAGCCCCAAATTCTTGCCCAATGTTTTGAAATTTTGTACCCATATTCGACCCAAAATCCTGATCATGTAAGGCATTCACATTACTCACAGTAGCTACAGCAAACTTATCCACTTTCCTTGAAAGAGCTTCAAATTTTGAATTCAACAAGGTAAAGGCATCTAATTCGAAGACTCCTTGAGGTCTCTTCCCCTCTTGCTTAACCTCTTTTCGATCATTATTCCACTGATAGTTGTTGTAGACAATTTTTTCCAATAACATGAAGGCCTCGGCTTTACTCTTATCCATTAAATCACCTCTGGCCGCAGCATCTATCATACTTCGTATAATTGGAGAAACTCCATTGGAGAATATTTACACAATCATCCATTTCGGGACACCTTGATGTGGATATTTGCGTTGAAGCTCCTTGTACCTCTCCCATGCTTCATACAAAGACTCATCTTCTTTGGGCTGAAATGAGGTAAGCTCACTTCTGAGCTTTGCAGTCTTCCCGGGTGGAAAATATTGAGCCATAAAAACCTTGGACAACTCTTGCCAATTGTTGATTGAACCGAGTGGTAGTGAATGGAGCCAATCCTTAGCCCGATCTCTCATAGAAAAAGGGAACAACTGAAGCCTTATAGCATCCTCAGGTACCCCGTTTTGCTTCAACATTTTACAAATCTCTAAAAATTGCTGCAGGTGGACATGCGAGTTTTCTGTAGGGTGCCCTCCGAATTGATTCTGCTGCACCATCTGTACAAGGCCAGGTTTTAATTCAAAATTATTTGCTTGCACAGGGGGCCTTGTAATGCTGGGGCGAAATTCTCCAAAATCTGAGACCGTATAGTCCCTCATAGTTCTCTGATTCTATTCGGCCATTTCTGATTCAACTATCTCTTCTATTGGAAAAGTTGTAGTAAATTCGGGTTCGATCTGGCGTTCTTACACAGGCCTTGCGTTAGATGCTTTTGCCCGTGCTTTTCTAGATTTTGATTCCATCCTTAGTACCTTAGCTATCTTCTCGATTTCAGAATCAAACAACAATTCTTCAGCACTGATGGCCCTTCGCATAGACTAAGAAAAACACAACAAGATCAAATGCAAGGTACAGAAAATGCAAAATAAGAAGTAGACAGTAAAGAGAACAAATAAAACAAAAAAATCAATTCTAACAAAATCTATTAACACAAAATAAAAAGAAAAACAAAAATGTCCAATTTAACCCAATAATCAGTCGCCTAATATTACTCAGGGATTACTCCCCGACAATGGCGTTAAGAAACTTGATGAATCTCCGCAAGTTCACGGGTCTCAAGTAGTATAGTAATAATATCGTCCCACATGGAGTAATTGCTCAAGTACTAGGCTTGGATTATTCAATTAATTGGACTAATCAGCTGTAAAAGTTTTGGGATTTCAATTAAGAAATTTAACTATGAAGAATAAATAAAACCAATGCTGAACAAAGGTGCAAATATCTCTAGGGATTAATCCGAATGGAATGTGGTAAGCTTCAAGGAGGGTTCCACTTTTAACGTTTTCTATGGACTTTACCTGGATCGATTTATGAGGCAAACTCTGGTTGATAGGAAGTTAAGCTTAGAGTTTCTTAGATCCTTTTTCAAGGTATCAAAAGAGTATTATGCAATAATCCTAATCTACTATCACAGCTTAGCAATCAAGCATAACCAATTAAGCTCTTTGCTAACTTGGATTTCCTCTCATAAATTCAGTCTATGTCTAAATCTGAAATTTATAAGTTCCTTGTTTTGGGGTTCCGTTATCAATTTTCACCTATCGGTTCTTCAATTAACAACTAATGTCAAGTAATGGTTAGCAAAACACAATACAGGCAAAGTTAATCTTAAAACAAAGAAATCAAAACTAAGAAAACTATACTCATAAATCAAACCGAGATTCAAACCATAGAAAACTAATTAAAAACTTCAATCCCAACCTTGAAGCTTTGAGGAAGCTACTCACTCATGGTAGGATGAAAATCACATAAATCAAAGTCAGCGAACAACATAGAGAGGGAAAAACTAGATATAAAAATGAATGGGTTTTGGAATCCTTGGTTGCGTCATCTCTTGGAGCTCTCTGTGTGTGGCTCTGCATGGGAGTCTCTCCTAATGCGTGCGTCAGCCTAGTCTTCCCTGCGAGCATGCGTTTCTGCATCCTTGGCTCTGCATGTGTGGTCCTCCCCTGGCTCTGTGTGCTTGTCATTTTGGTGGTGCGCCCCCGTTGGTGCGCCTCCTCCCCTCCTCTTTTTTTCCAAAATTCCTGAGCCTACCCCTTAAAACCTCACACCCCACCCCGTCTGGCTTCTGCGTGTTTTCTCCTTTTTTCTTTTTCCTTTTGCTTCCTTTCTTTCAGTTGTCATTTAATGCTTCTGCTTGGATCGTTCCAGCCCTCCTTTACTACGTCGTTTTGCTTTGGACTCTGCTTTCTTCATTTAATCATTGCTGTGGTCCTTTTCAACTAAAGTCAAGTGTATTTCCTATAAATTAAACAGAAACCATTATAAATGCATATTCAGAGAAAGTAAACAATTTAGCAGGTAAAATATGTGTAAAACCTAATGACTGTATGCAGAAACTAAAGGAAAATGGTTGCTACAGAGTTTTTGAAGCAATTTACATACTAAAAAGTACAAATTGGCACTGGTCATGTTTGGTTCCTCATGAAGCTCATAGAAAAGAATCCATGGGATTACCATTCCTTGAGCTGATTTGGATGCTTGCTATAATTGATACTTATAACCAATTTGACGTTTGTATAATATTGAAAAGGGGATGACTGGTAAATGTTCATTGACATGGAATTTTTCAACTAGTTGATCCTTTTATCTGTTCTATTTTTTCATTTTTTTCACAAACACACTAGACTGAGGATAGTTGAGTGATTACTTACAAGGGTGATTTTATGAAAGAACAATGGGAGAATGCTACTGTTGGTTCAAAAGTGTGATTTTGTATATGATACTTTAATGTTCAGTTTATGTTATTTATATGGTTTGTAGGAATAAAAACTTTTCAGAAAATTTGTATGAATTCGGGTTGTTTTGCAATTGTCACGGTCTTCTTTGTTTTTGTTTTCCTATTATTTTGCTTGACATTTCAGTGGGGGAATGACTCAAATGAAGCTTCCCTTACTTTGTTTCTTGTTGCTTTTATAACACCATATATAAATGGACATGTCTATGTCATATTTGTTATATTTTGATTTTCACAATCTAAAAACTACTCCTAATTTTATTTTTTAGATATGAACGGTGAAGGTAATCGAATGGATAATCAAAAATAAAAATTGATTCGTATATATCAATTAGTGCTTATTCATGTTGCTTGTCTTGTGATCTATTGGTGGGTGTTATGTAAGAGACATGTGAAAGACAAAGTTGAAATGCTTACGCCATCAGAGAGATCGCAATCAAGGGAGAGTATCATACAAAAAATTTTATTTCATTCTATTGGGAGAAATATAATTAGAATGCAGCCTAAACCATTTGTCGAATTATATGATTTATTACTTGGAAAAGGTGTGCTTCGACCCACTTTAAATGCAACTGGTGAAGAACAAGTAGCAAAGTTTCTATACTTGTTAGGGCATAATGTTACCAATTAGAAGATTGCGTTCTTTTGGAGTTGATCTGGGGAAACTGTAAGCCATCATTTTCATAGCGTTTTGAAAGGAATTATACAGCTAGAAGATATGTTTCTAAGACAACCTGAAGGATTAGAAACCCCATCGAAAATATTGAACAGTAGTAGATTCTACCCATTTTTAAGGTGATTTTCTTTTCTTAACTTAGTTTAATTATATTAAACAACACACATAATATTTGAGAGTAATATACTTAAATGTCATGATTGTGTTGGTGCAATTGATTGTACACATATCCGTGTGAAAGTACCTGCTCGAGATGCTCCTAGATTTCATGAGAGAAAGGATTATCCAACACAAAATGTGTTGTGTGCTTGTTCTTTTGATATGAAGTTCACGTATGTATTGGATGGGTGAGAAGGAACAACATCTGATTCACGGATTATGAAAAGTGCATTAACCAAGTAGTTCTCACTTAAAATTCCCTAAGGTAAAAATAGGGCTCAAATCTTATTAACTAATAAATGTCATATATTACATTTTGACATAATTTTATTCATAATAGGAAAATACTATCTTGTTGATGCTAGATTCATATTGAGAAATGGACTTATTACACCGTATAGAGGGGAACGATATCACTTGAAATAATATTCAAGGAATCCTCCATGAAATGCTTGTGAATTATTCAATCATCGACATTCATCATTGTGTAATATTATCGAAAGGGCATTTGGTGTGTTGAAAAAACGGTTCCTGATTATAGCATCCACCACAGAACCATCCTATGGCATTCAGACTCAAAAAAAATTATTATGGCTTGTGTCATTCTACATAATTTCTTAATTGGTGCAGATCCAGATGATCCATTTCTTAATGACGAGTACGATGGAGGGGAAAATGATAACCAAGATGGGTATGAAAATGACGACGAAGATGATGCAAACAGTGGAGAAATTATAAGAGATAACATGGCTGCTCATATATGGATTGGTTACACTTTACGATAGATATTGTCCCATCACAATAAATTTATGTTTTCGATTATTGTATATTGCTTTAAAAATATGTATTGGCTACTTGTATCTAAATATGACGCTATTTATTAGTGTTGTTAATGTTTTCATATGCAATTGTGTCTTTGTAATGCTTATTCATTATTCTTGCCTTTTATATTATTTGGAAATATTTGAAGCTACAATATTGTGTATGCTTTTGATATAAATTTCAGATTTTGTAGTTAAATTGAAGACATACAAAATGCCACCCCGAAGAGAGGCATGCTTTTGGAATCAAGTTATGGATGATGCTTTGGATGATGCAGACTTGCACTAACATCGACAAGGCAATCGTGTTGGTGGAAAAATTTCCAGATTAAGGAATCGATAAGGAAAAAAATAAAAAATCGGAACAAGATTATTAAGAACAAGTGGAGTAAGTGTTTTGATTTATTTTCAAATGGAGGTAATGGATTTGCATGGAATCCGTTAACAAATATGTGGACTGCTGAGCCAGAAGTGTGGGAGACCTTGATTTAGGTCAACTTGATTAATAATTTGTTAGAAGAAAATATGATATATGCTGTGATTTGGTTGATTTATTAACTTATTTTTGTAATAGGCTAAACCAGAAGCTGTTGAGTGTAGACAGAAGCTTTTTCATAACTACAAGAAGATGGTAGAGATTTATGAATGTGATAGAGCAACTGGTGAGCATGTTGAAATAGCACAGGAGATAAAAAGGCGCGCCATTTCTGTCGATAGTGGATTTTCCAACACCATGGATGAAAATGATGACATGTTGCATTACAATGACTTCAGTGTGGAAGACAATGTAACGATGGATGGTGATCGCACTAAATCTCCAATGGGAATGCCAACTCATTCACAAAATGCAAACTCAGGAACATGACGGAAAAGGAAAAACGGAGCAGATGATGGTGAAGATGTAATCAAAGATGTCCTTCAGACAGTTGCAGAAGCTATTATAAAATTTACTGCACTATTAGTTAAACCGCTTCCCATTTCAGAAGAAGAACTATATAATCATTTGGTAGAGTTGGGACTGGAAGGATCCAAATGAAAATTATCTTTTCCTTGTTCGTAGGCCAGATGAAGTCAGGGCATTACTTGGTGCACCAGTAAATATTCGGAAGGACATATTGGAGTTTATGATGTCTTCTTAGGAATAGAAGACAGTGTAGTATGTGTTGATGACTTGGTATCAGGTCCTTTTCCCTCTACTCAATGTGTACATGTTGTTAAATATTTTTGTATATTTTGTGGATGAATGTATCACGAAGCCATGTAATTGAGGGAATTAAATGAAACTAAAATTTTGTTTATAATATTTTATAATATTTTCAATGCAGATAAATGATGTTGTGCATGTTTTACTGTTGTTCTTTTTTAGTGTTACCCTTTATTTCGTGATGATTATTGCTCTTTGAACAATATCCTTGTGACCTACAGGTACCACCAAAATCCTTGTTATATGAGGATATAGGGATGTCATATTCTTATATTGTTTAGAGTGGTTCGTTTATTTATATTGGTCAATCCTATGTCAGTTAAATTTCCTTCCAAACAAGTTTAGATGTTCGTTTAGCCTTCAAACAAAGATAATTCTTGGAGTAAAGCATTTTGAACCAAATTAATGGAAATGTTTTGTTCCTTTGAATGTGATTTGATTTTGTCTGTAATTAAAGTTTGATCGTAGTAACTGTTACCTTTTGCAGAAATACTTGATATTTGTTTCATTTAGTATGTTTGTCAACATTTTATAACAAGTGAGCATATGTAGATGATCATTTAGTGAAGTTAAAATGATTCTTATTCTTTGCAACGAGCATAGCTTATTGTGAAAGATTTATGTAAGATTTTGGACAGGAAAGTTGAGTCAATCTTCAAAAATTAGATGCTATCATTCTCCAACATATTCTTATGAAAACATAAATTATGTATAGGATATTGCCTATAGGTACTGGATTCTTTTGAGCTTGTAACGTCATGCTTGAAAAGTATGGTACATATATTGTCTTGTGCAGGTGCATGAACTTGCCTTTCATTGTAAACGTATGGCTCTACATGTGCGTCACATGATGTTTAGCTTAACAATAACAATAATAATAATAATAATAATAATGATGATGATGATGATAATGATACATCCAAACATAAAATATAACAATTCAAATGAAGTTCAACAACACCAATTCAAATAGAGCAAAAGAAATGAACATCATCATTTAAAGCAAAAGTTTATAACAATTCAAGAACGATGTCTAACTGCCATTGTTGGACCCCGAACTTTTCTTGGAAGTTATAATTATTAAATGAGAATTTGTTGGCGTTTAATATTTATGAAAAATTATACTACTTTGCAAGAATTTTGCTGCTTTGGTATTGATGAAAAACAGAAAAATTCAAGAAGCATGAAAATATTAATATTGTTGGCCCCGATCTCGGTCCTAATTTTGTGGTGACAAGGCGCCAAAATTGGGAGACTTTTTTAAAAATAAAATATATAAAATGAAATAGCATAAAATAAAATAGACATGAAAATAAATCGGATTAGGAGTCGAACAAATAAACAAACATATAAAGAAATTAAAAGAAAAAGAAGTGAAGAGAAAAATCACGGGCGTGACTTTAACAAAACTCACGGCGTTGAGAGGGCGGCATCGTGATTGTGCACAATTAGGTTCGTCGCGATCGTGCTTGTGCATGATTGCGACTTTCTTACTGCACACATTAACTTCAAACTATCATAACTTTCAATCCCGAAGTTCAAAAATTATAAAATTTATGTCGTTAGAAAACTAAGAGAAAGATCTACAACTTTCATGAAGACAATTTTGTTAAATTCTTCCTAGATCAATACAATTTATTCATTGAAGTTTCAGAATACATTTTATTCCCTTTTTCCTCTTTTCTATCTACTGTCAATATATTTAACTGCTAACTATAACAAAAGACCCTAATCCAACAATTAAAACCATACATACAAAACTTCCATTAAAAAAATTGCTTCAGAAAAAGTCTTCAACATCTATCAATTTCATTCCTAGCCGAAAAATAGAAATTTTAACAAAAAAGGAATTTGAACATGAACAGAAGAAATTCTTCAACTCTTACTGTCATTCATTTCTCAAATAAAACAGAGTATGTACATTGCTCCAATTACAAACAAAAGCATGAGCATTCTTAATTGTTTTGTATTATGCAATTGAAATGGTTTTTGATATGTAAATTGAAGTTATGTACAATCTCTGTTTTGTTAGAGAAATGACGGTGAGAACTGTAGAAATTTCTCTTTTGTATATGTTCAGAATTTCTTCTCTTTTAAGTTGTCAATGTGTTGGGAATAGAATTGTTAGTTGTGTGATGGATTTTTGGATGGGTTTTCTTTAAGAAAATTATTTTAATGGGAGTTTTGTATGTATGGTTTTGATTGTTGGAATCGGGTCTTTTGAAAATGCATAGAGGTTTTATATTAACAGAAGAGAGAAAAGGGGATAAAAATGTGTTCTGAATCTTCAATGAATAAACTGTATTGATCTAGACAGAATTTGACAAAGTTGTCTTCATGAAAGTTTTGAGAATTTTTTTATTTTTGAGAATTTTGTCTTCATGAAAGTTGTAGCTCCTTCTTTTAGCTTTCTAACGACATAAAGTTTATAATTTTTGGATTTTAGAGCTAAAAGTTATGATGTTTTGAAGTTGGAGTACGCAGTAGGGTTGCATGATCGTCATAACCCCATTATTTTGGGTTCGTCGCAATCGTGCATCTCTATTTTTTTAGTTGTGCAATTTCAAATGCACAAATGTCATGGTTGTGCCTTGAATGTCACGCCTGTGCATTTTTTTATTTATTTATATGTTTGTTTATTTGTTTTTACTCCCACCAAGAATTTAATTTTTTTTATCTTGATGCTAGTTATATATGTATATATATACTTTTATTTAAAAAGTCCCCCAATTTTGGCACCTTGTCGTTATGAAATAAGAATCGAGACCCGGGGCCAACAACCATTAAACTAGAAGCAATATTATCACTATGTTAATTTACACTACAAGAAAACCCGGATTTAGGAACAAAAAAACGCTAAATTCATCCCAATTTCAGTTCCAAACCAAAACAGGGACGAATTTTTGCACTGAAATGTATCCGTCGGTATTTGGTTGGTGGCAAATCTTAGGGACGGAATTTAATCCGTCCCCAAAACACAGGAACCGAAAAATCCGTCCCAAATACCATTTGCAATATAGATACCAATCGAATTATTGTATTTGTTTTGGGACAAAATTGGAGACCGAATTAGGGACGATTATGTGGTTATTGGAGATGCAATTAGGGACGAAATTGGGGACGAACATGAGGTAATTGCAGATGAAATTAGGGACAAAATTTGGGACGGAATTGGGGACGAACATGTGGTAATTGCAGTTGGAATTAAGGACGAAATTGGGGAGGGAATTAGGGACGGACATGTGGTAATCGTGATAGAATTAGGGACAGAATTAGGGAGGGAATTAGGGACGGACATGTGGTAATCGATGATAGAATTAGGGACGAAATTGGGGAGGAAATTAGGGACAGAATTGGGGAGGGAATTAGGGACGAAATTGGGGAGGGAATTAGGGACGGAATTGGGGACGAAATTCTTTTTGTTCGGAACTGATTTAGGAACGGATTTTTCTTTTAGTTTGAATACATTTTCAAATTTATTTTTTTTTTCCAAAAAAATTAAAGAAACTTATAAATATCCTTAACATGCAACATCATTCATATTATTATGATAATAAATGGG
>JANQAP020467036.1:0-15565 GCA_026874005.2 Erythroxylum coriaceum | reverse complement strand
TTCTTTCAATTTCACTAACACCATAAAAATCTCTAACTTAATCTCAATGTCTCCTTTTTAATTCCATCAATCTAAAAAAAAAATTTCCTCCACCCAAAGACATTCTAATTAATTCCTAACCAAAACAAATTAAGCAAACTAAACCTCAAAATAAACTGAACACATGCTTATTAGCAAGGAAAGAATCAGGGTCCAACATTACTACACTACACATTCAGATGAATAAGCACATTTATAAATGTAGCATGGATTATGCATGTTTAATAACAAATTCTCGAGCATGTTTCTTAATACACTTTATAAACAATTTACAACACCTTCCAAGCATTCTTTACTCTAAAATACACATTACTCACCTTAATCCTTTCATTCAACATCAACTAACTTTATACCATTAGAAATTCAAAAATTACAAACTTTATACCACTAGAAATCTAAGAGGATAAGCTACAATTTTATAAGACAACTTTGTCTAATTTGGCCTATATCAATACAGTTTAATTGTTAAAAATGAGACACAAATTTCTATCAGGATAGTGCTGTAGCCTATGCCAGCACCAGTGATGTTATTGTGTAAAGGCCATATCTCTTTCGTTTGGAGTCCACAAATTACATGTGATATGCCTTTGGAAAGCTAAAAGGACAAACTACAATTTTTCTGAAGACCACTTTATCCAATTTTTCCTAGATTAATACAGATTATTTGTGGAAGTCGACTCTTGATGAAAGTTGTAGATAAATGCATCCAGCATGTATCTAGTTTGTAACCATAGTTCTACGTTAATTCAGTAGCACTTCAAACATCAAACAATACATATTCTATCATTTCTCTATTATTTCAAGTTGATGATTTCTTTAGTATACCTTAATTTCAGTTCAGTATTCGCTATCCACAATTTAAAAATTCATGAATAATTACAACCTAAAAACAGAACCTATTTCCACACTTCTACACTTCCCTAATCTTCATGTAACTCTAATTATCACAATCTTTTATCACACTTTCTGCATATTTTTCCTTTGCTTGTATCATTGAAATTGCTTCTTACTAACAACTCACGTATGCATCAATTCACAAGCATGACAACAGAATGTTTTTATTATTACCACCCATGTTAACACAAACAAAACTCAATTCCTTGATCATTATCCTTAAGCTCAATTTACTCATCATCAAAATGTCATTTAACGGTACGCATGAAATCAACACATAACTTAATTGATTCAGCAAAATTCTAGAAGGTGAGAGAATGAGATTTTGATGGAGAAAGCAAGGATAGAGAGAGACAACCAAAAATGATAAATGGGCTGAAGTGATTATTATGCAAGATGTAACATTGATGAATTAATCAAAAGCCAAATACACAAAAGTGAACAAGCATGGTGTTTCGGTGATGGCTGAATACGAAGAAAGAGTAGATGGTATCGGTGACCACAAACAAGAGAGCTATAGAAACATAGTTCCTAAGTAACTAGGTGGCTCTATTATGCAATGCCACATGTCACCATTGCATGTATAACAAGTGTCCTCCATTTAAGCTACCAAATGTCACACTTCTAATTGTCTCTTATTTTCACATTTTTCCTAGACCAAAAACCTCAAATTTATAGAAATTTCTGAAATGTCCGAAATGTCACCAAAAATGTTAAATCAATTATATTATACACCAATTCAATTTTTAAGGAAAATAATCCACAGTTTACATTTTAATCGCATTAAAATCACTTACACCCAAAAAATGTCAATGAATGCATGTACAATTATTTTAATGAGTGTCAACATTATTCATGCGTATGAGTATGCCATATGATGCATGGAATGTACTTTTAAATTCTCAATAAACTTTCGTGTACAATATCATATGGTTCTATCCCTGATCATGGAATAATGGGATGTTACAATTCTCCCCTCCTTAAGACATTTCATCCACAAAATTCTTACCTGATTGATGAAACAGGTAGGGATATGGCTTTCTCATATGCTTCTCTATTTCCTAAATTGCTTCCTCACTCGAGTGATTTTTCTACAAGACTTTCACCAAAGGAATTATCCGATTCCTCAGCTGTTTTGTCTGATATCCCCTACGTTGATTGGCTCCTCAACATAACTCAGATAACTAACAACTTCAATCTCTTGAGCCAGTAATACATGCATTGGATCCGTCTTATATCTCCGGAGCATACTCACATGGAATATATTATATATCTGAGACATTTCACTCTGTAAGACTAATTTGTACACCAATGGTCCTACCCTCTCAACGATATCATAAGGACCAATGTAACTAGGGCTCAACTTGCCTTTCTTGCCAAATCTCAACACTCCTCGTAAAGGCGAAACTCTCAAAAATACTTTGTCTCCTACACTATATTCCATATCCTTTCTGTTTTGATCTACATAACTCTTCTGTCTATCTTGTGCTTCTTTTATTTAGCTTTAGATTAGTTTCAAATTATTCACAGTATCTTCTATCAATTATGGGCCTTTGATCATTCTCAAACCTTCCTCATCCTAATGTAGAGGCGATCAACATTTTCTACAGTACAATGCCTTATAAGGTGCCATACCGATACTACTGTGGTAGTGATTGTTGTAAGCAAATGCAATCAAGGTTATATATTGATCCCAAGCTCCTTTAAACTCCAATACATATGCTCTAAGCATATCCTTAATAGTCTTGCTTCTCCTCTCACTCTGCCCATCTATTTGAGGATGAAATGCAGTATTAAAGTTCAATTTTGTACCTATAGCTGACTGTAGATTCTTGTAAAACCTCAAAGTAAATCTGGGATCCCTGTATGATACTATGGACACCGGTATCCCATATAGTCTAACTACCTCATTCACATACCTTCGTGTCAATTGGTCTAGTGAGCTATTTTCTCTCAATGGTAAGAAATGGGTCAACTTAGTCAATCAGACCACTACAACCCATTTAGCATCATTTTATCTTGGAGTTTTAGGCAATCCCATAATGAAATCCATTGTGATTCGTTTGCATTTCCACTCTGGAATAAGTAACGAATGAAGCTTTCGAACTGGAGCCTGATGTTTAACCTTAATCTGCTGACAAATCAAACACTTAACTATATAATCTACTACTTGTTTCTTTATCCCTAGCCTCCAAAAATGTTGCTTAAGCCTATTATACATCTTGGTAGTACCAGGATGCATAGCATAAGCTGCTAAGTATGCTTCCTCTAGAATTTCCTTTCTCAATTCATCTACATTAGGCACACATCCTCTACTTTAACCACAATGTCTCATCTATCAATTCAAATTCAGAATCTGGATTCATCTTAATTTTCTCAATCAATTTCACCATTTCAGTATCTTTACTCTGCACTCTTCTAATTCTATCATGCAATGTCAATCTCAACTTTAGTGTGGCTATCAATGCTTCATTATGCTTTAGATGCAACTCCACATTCAAAGCTCTCAATTAAATCAAGCTTGGTAACCTCGATAATTGAATATGAGCTACACTGCTATTCAACTTCCTACTCAATGCATCTGCCACTATATTAGCGTCCCCTGGATGATACTTAATTATACAGTCATAATCGTTTAACAACCTATCCATCTTCTCTGTCTCATGTTCAACTCCTTCTGACTCAACAGATACCTCAAGCTTTTATAATCAGTGTATATCTTAAATGTCTCTCCATATAAATAATGTCTCTATATTTTTGGAGCAAAGACTATTGTTGCAAGCTCTAAATTATGTACCGAATAGTTCATCTTATGAGACCTTAATTTTCTCAATGCATAGGCTACCACCTTGCCATACTGCATCAACACACATCCTAATCCTTGTGAACCATCACTGTATACTATATAACCACCAATTCTCAATGGAATAGTCAATACCGATGTTGTAGTTAACTGATGTTTTAGTTCCTCAAAACTTCTCTGACACTCATCATTCCATCTGAATACCACATTCTTCCTCAGAAGTTTAGTCAGAGGGGCTGAGATCAAAGAAAACCCCTCGATAAACCTCTGGTAATATCCGGCTAATCTTAAGAATCTCCAAATTTTATACACATTCTTCGAAGTGTCCCATTTCATTACTGCCTATATCTTCATTAGATCTATTTGAATACCTCACCCATTTACTATATGACCCAAAAATACTAATTGACTCAGCCAATACTCACATATACTAAATTTGGCATACAATCGTTTCTCCCTCATAATCTGTAGTATCACTCTTAAGTGCTCAGCATGCTCTCCTCTATCCTTCGAATTCACCAAAATTTCATCGATAAATGCTATCACAAAGCGATCCAGGTAGGGCTAAAACACCTTATTCATCAATGTCATACCTGCTCATGAAAGCACTCTTCGGTACATCAGCCTCTGTTATCTTCAGCTGATAATACCCATACCTCAAATCTAACTTAGTGAAAACCTGAGCTCCCTATAACTTATCAAACAAATCATCGATTCTAGGCAACGGATACTTATTCTTCATTGTGACCTGATTTAGTTGCCTATAATCGATGCACAGTCTAAACATTCCATTTTTTTCTTCACAAACAAAACTGGAGCTCCTTAGGGTGACACACTGGGTCTAATAAATCCCTTATCCAGCAACTCCTGTAACTGAGTCTTCAACTCTTTATTTCCACAGGTGCCATCCTATATGGGGGAATAGATATAGGTGCAGCACTTAGAACTAGATCAATTGTGAACTTTGTTTCCTGATCTGGAGGTAAGCTAGGTAACTCTATGAGAAACACGTCCAGGAATTCCCTAACCACAAGAATGTCCTACATATTCTGCTCAGTTTGGGTATCAAAGATGTGGGCCTAATAAGCCTCACATCCCCCCTTGCATCAACCTCAAGGAATTCATAAATGAGATCAACCTAGCTGGCTCTGCTTGGCTAATACCTCTGAACACTGCTCTTGGCTGATTAGGAGATTCAAATGTTACCTTCTTAATATAACAATTCATGATGACCCTATAAGCAGTGAGCCAATTCATACCTAGGATAACATTGATTTCCTTAAGTGGTAACACAATCAAGTTTGTCTCCAACTCTGCCTGATCAATTTGAATCAACACCTTTTGCAGACTTCCCCTATCACAGTGGTACTATCTATCGATGTACTCACCTCTAATCCACATCTTAATAACTCTCTATCATAATGCAACCTAGATGTCATATGCGGCGCGATAAAGGAATGCGTAGATCCAGGATCTAGCAATGCAAAAATCTTAAAATTAATTATTAATAACACATCTGTAACAAAATCTGGAGAGTCTTGAGCCTTGTCATGGCATATACATAGGCTTGAGGCTGCGATTGATTGCTTCGCACCTCAGTTTTACCAGTAGCACTCCCAAAACTCATTCTGCCTTTGCCACGGCCTCTCTACCTAGACCCACTAGTTAGGCTCTACTGAGCCATAGTTTTTATCGCCGCACTTCCTCTCCTACTAGACTGTGCTCCAAACACAACAGAATAGTCCCTGATCTGATGATCAAATAAACCGCATCGAATGCAGACTCTTCTCAACTTTTAGCATTCACCACTATGTTTCTTCCCATAATGCTCACAAGTTAGCAACTGACCCAATACTAGACCTCTGCTATTGCCAGACTAAACAAAACTACCCCTCTGTCTGAACCCTAACTGTCTTGATCTAGTCGATGGTCTGAAAGCTCAGTTCTGATGCTTGCTGAACCTTTTACCATAACCGCCATGAGATTCACTACGCCTCTTCTATCTAGACTCTAATCTATACTCAAACTGACCATCCTTCAATAACTACTCAATGTGGATCGAGGAAACTCGTAGTTTCGTAAAACTACCCAGGTTAGAAATGGCTAACCTCATCCGAATCTCCATATTCAGTCCATCTTCAAATCTCCTGCACTTGTCTTCCTTAGTAGGAATCAAGGCAGTAGCATATCTCATCCGCTCATTGAACTTAACCTCATACTCTGCAACAGATAAACTACCCTACTTTAGATCTAGAAATTCCTTCATCTTTCTGTCCATGTAGATCTTGGGCATATAATTCTCCTTAAAGACCCTCAGAAAATCTTCCTATTTCAAACTACAAGGCCTGATGGTACTGCCTGGAACAGTTTTCCACCACTGGCAAGCTAGGCCTTACAATAGAGAAACAACATAGTCAAACCTCTCATCCGATTCATAATCCATCTGGTCAAAGACTCTTTCTATTCTCTTTTGCCATCCCTCGACCTCTGTAGGGTCTGTACTTCTGTAAAAGTCCACAGCCCCCTACTTTCGCAGTTTATTGTACCTCCTTTCCCTTCTCTTAGGAATTCTTGGAGGCATTCCCTCAGGTCGAGACACAGACGACTCTCTACTGGCTCTTTTTGATCCTAGGTTAGCTGATTGTTCCACTTGATCACCTATGACAGATGACCTATAATAAAAAAGAACTTCAATTACTATCCACAATTCTCACAAGATTTCATGCCTAACACTCCTATATATCCCTTTGGATGCCAACCATGCTCTGATACCACCAACTATAACACCCCACTCCCATCTGACACAAGTCCGTACCCCCGTGGATGAAAGTGCACATGCCCGACAGAAGTGGCATGCTAACTATTTCATTTTCACTACATTTCATGGCATCATAATTAAATCATAACTAACACAATGTTTAAAATCCCAAAATTTCCTCATTTCATTTCATAAACACTAATTTATAATGTAGCATTACATCCACCACCTATGTTTATACAATATCAACCTATCAGATTCCACAACTCTATCTACAAAGTATGCTACATATATGAGGAAGTAATAAAAATTAAGACTAATTAGTTAGTCCCAGCTGACCGACCTTTGAGCCATGTCTTCTATCCAAAAGTTGCACAAAATCTCTTCTAGGCAGTCTTAGAAGCTAAGTCGTTGCTCTCTCGAACGTGAAAATGTCAACGTTGAAATTTAGTTGAGTTTTGCATACTCAGTTAAGTAACGATCCTCGATGGTTCACTCTTGTCATGCAACAAAACAATTTATGTTATCATATAATTCACATCATATCGATTATCATAAAGTAATATCATGAAACACTTTGTTCACAATTATCATATTTCAAAATTCTACACAATTCATCATTTCATTGCGATCATGTAGAACATATTCATTGATAAGCTTTCACATATTTCATACCACACAAGTTCTTAAAATATTGCAATCACTCAATTTATTCATATCATATGTGTATGCAATGTTTATGAGACTCAAATTCATTTATTAAGTTGTTGTGACCGAGTGTCTTTTGCACTGTCCCATATCAGTTATGGATACTGGGCTCATTCATATTGTCCCTTATTCGTTGGGGATACAGGGCTCATTTTACATATTGAGCCATAGGCTCTTACCACAGATGTCTGAGCTTTAAGATCTTTTTCACTGGCGACTCCGGTTACAACTGCCTTTATATTTCATGAATTCATGGAATAAAATGCATTACACATATTCAATCTTCAGATTCAGCCCATTACATTTGCATTCATTTTCTCATTCACACTGGTCATCGGACTTGATCGGGCATTCAGTATAGAAGTTGAGAAAACAATTTTTCAAACACATTCCCATTCAAAGAACACTTCCAATGTGTTATTCATGCATCAAACGTTTTAGACATTTTATGTCTGGAAATTAGTACACATACATCACATATCAATTTAATTCAGAATTAAACAAACAATTAAGGAGAGACCATCTTAGGTTACTCACAACTTTTCCCTTTAGCTTATTGCCTTTAAGTCCCGGCAATGTGTGGAAGCAGTCGCTCAATGTGCTCTTCTATATGCAATCATATACATTTTCACATTACTACATTTCACATTCAAATGAATAAGCACACTTATAAATGTATCATGGATTATGCATGTTTAATGACAAATTCTTGGGTATGTTTCTTAATACACTTTACAAACAATTTACAACACCTTCCAAATATTCTTTACTCCAAAATACACTTTACTCACCTTAATCCTTTCATTCAACATCGATTAAATTCATTTAAGCTCTTATTTAAACCTTAATACCTCATATGGAAATATCCTACCATTAGCTGGTTAAAACATTGCATCATCAAAACATTTTCATGAAGAAAAATCACTACCCACGATCCTTTTCTTGCACTTTTTCCCAGATTTTCTTAGGTAGATTTTAGGTCAGATTTGTTTGGCTATCTTGACCTATAAACTAACGCGTTTAAACAATAAGTTCTTCTAAAAAATGTTCCTATATTTTTTAAGTTTCAAACAAAAAAATCATTCAATTTGGTTCATTACTCCAAGAATTATACCCAAAATACAACAATTTATACATAACCATGTGAAGGGCTAGTGCACGATCATGCACTCCCATAATTAAAGGACGAGTGCACGATTGTGCTTGAGCATGATCGTGCATTCCCATGGCTGAAAGGTCAGTGCATGATCGTGCTCTGCCATGATTGAAGGGTTAGTGCATGGTCGTGCTTGTGCAATATAGTGCACCCCTGATGTGCACTCAAACTTGTAAAACTCATATCTCTCAATTCTAATATCCAAAAATTACAAACTTTATACCATTAGAAAGAAAAGAGGATAAGTAACAATGTTTATGCAGACTACTTTGTCTGATTTGGCCTATATCAGTATAGTTTAATCTTTGAAAATAGGACACAAATTTCTGTCAGGGATAATGCTGCAGCCTATATCAGCACCAGTGATGTTATTGTGTAAAGGCCATGTCTCTTTCTTCCAGAGTCCAAAAATTACATGTGATATGCCATTGGAAATCTAAAAGGACGAACTGCAATTTTTCTAAAGACCACTTTGTCCAATTTTTCCTACATTAATATAGTTTATTTGTGGAAGTTAACACTTCATAAAAGTTGTAGATAAATGCATCCAATATGTATCTAGTTTTTAACCACAGTTCTTCATTAATTCAGTACACATTTTATCCACTTTCAACATCAAACAATACGTATTCTATCATTTCTCTATTATTTCAAGTTGATGATTCTTCAGTATACCTCAATTTCAGTTCAGTACTTGCTATCCACAATTTAAAAATTCATAAATAATCACAACCTAAAAACAGAACCTATTTCCATACTTCTACTTTTCTTTAATCTTCATGTAACTCCAATTATCACAATCTTTTATCACACTTTCTGCACATTTTTTCTTTGCTTGTATCAGAAAAATTGCTTCTTACTAACAATTCACACATGCATCAATTCACAAGCATGACAACAAAATGTATTTATTAATACTGCCCATGTTAACACAAACAAAACTTAATTCCTTGATCATTATCCTCAAGCTCAATTTACTCATCATCAAAATGTCATTTAACGGTACGCATGAAATCAACACATAACTTACTTAATTCAGCAAAATTACAGAAGGTGAGAGAATGAGATTTCAGTGCAGAAAGAAATAATAGAGAGAGACAACCGAAATGACAAATAGGCTGATGTGATTATTATACAAGGTGTAACGTTGATGAATTAATCACAAGCCAAATACATGAGAGTCAACAAGCATGGTGTTTCGGTGATGGTTGAATAAGAAGGAAGAGTAGATGATTTTAGTGAAGATAAACAAGAGAGCTGCAGAAATGTAATTCCTAAGTGACTAGGTGGCTCCATTATGCAATGCCACATGTCATCATTGCATGTATAACATATCTCCTCCATTTAAGCTACCAAATATCACACTTCTTATTGTCTCTTATTTCCACATTTTTCCTAGTCCAGAAACCCCAAATTTGCATAAATTTTCGAAATGTCCAAAATGTCACCAAAAAAACTAAATCAATTCTAATACACACTAGTTCAATTTTCAAAGAAAATCATCCACAATTTACATTGTAATCGTATTAAAATCACTTATACCTGAAAAATGTCAATGAATGCTTGTATAATTATTTTAATGAGTGTCAACATCATTCATGTGTATAAATATTCCATATGATGCATGAAATGTACTTCTAAATTCTTAATAAACTCTCATGTACATTATCTAAGGCTCTAACCCTAATCATGGAATAATGGGATGTTACAGATGTGTTCGAATCTTTAAAAGAACAAAAGGAAGAAGAACACATGACAACAGACATCAAGTTTGAAGAAGTTATAAAAGTCTCCTATGTAAAGCAAAAGAAGAAGAAGAAAAGGGGGTGAATAATGAGGAACAAGAATAGCTCACCCTTTATCAAACAAACTACTACACTTAATAGAAGATTCAAGGAGTTTTGTCATTCCCAATTTTATTGATAGTTTGTTAGTGAAAAGAACATTATTGAAATTAGTTGATTTTCTCAACTTTATCAATATTGTTCTTCTGATCATTTTGCAATTTGTAGCTTACCTACAAGCTACAAAACTAAAATTGAGCATCATAGGTGGAAACAAGCCACTCACAATTGATCCTGGTTGAGTTTTAAAGGATGAAGGACAAGCTAATGACCATAACTTAGCACGTTTCGTAGTTAGATTTAAATTGCTGTGTAGTTAGGTTTGCTTTAAATTCTAAAATAAGCTTTTAATGATGTGGAATGATTGAATTGCTAACTCTCTTATTCTCTTTGAATCAATTATAATTAAAAGAACCCAACTCAGTGTCAAGCGCATTGGGTCTCCATCTCTGACACTATCACTACCTTAGTCACCTTGATGGTTTCATGTTCTAACCCTTTTCTTTTCATTTTTGTTTGTATTTTCCTCTTATGTTCTTCTTATACTGTGGTTTTTATTTCCCCCCTTACGTGTGTTTGTGTGTCCTTCTCACATTGAGGACAATTTGTTGTTCAAGTGGGGGGAGCATTGTGTGTTTTTAATTTAAATGTGAATTTTACATATTGTGTGATAGTTTGTTTAGGTCTGTATGATGTGATTTGTGTCACTATGTCAATAGCTAGGACTTAACGGGATCGATTTAGCTTTAAAAATTGTCTTTTAGGTTATGAAGATTTATTAGCTTGCGAAATTAGTGACCTAGGTTACTTTAGCTAAATATGCAATTTAATTAGGATATGGTGTTAGTTTATTCAACCTAGGAATTTGTCATAGTCATTTATAATTTTAAGTCAATCAAATAAGTAACATTGCTAGTATATTTTATTAGAATGACTAGTAAAAACAATAAGGTAGGTAATGTGTTAAAAATGTATAAATTTTAATTAAATAACTTTTCCGCTAGCCTTCGAGTTATGAATAGACCTAGTAGCTAGTTAAGAATGTGATGTAGTTGAGTAACCGGATCGATATGCACCACAAATGTTTGTCTCCATGTTAAAAGGCTATAATGACATTCCAACCAAGCTGTCTAATAAAAACATGACTTAGTTAAGCATTCGGATCAATATTCATCACAAAGGTTTTCCTCCACGTAAAAGGGCTAAGTTCATGTCCATAAAAAGTAACAAAAATAATGTTTGTCAAATAAAAACCTACCAAACTTGAGAGTAGCTTGACTTTTCAAGAAAACTTATATAAGAATAGTTACAAGTTTAATTGACCAAATAATTATCAATGTGTGTGTACAAATAATAGGGTGAGTAAAATTGACATTTAGGTTTTGATTAATATGTATATTTAGTATAGAGTACTTAGATGCAGATTCTGCAAGTTAATAAGTTAGAACAACTTGAAGGATTGTGTTTAGAGTTAAATTCGTTTCTGAAATTTTATGTCATTGCCTCATTATTGCATTTATGTGTATGTTGTGTTTTACTTGTTTTGTTTTTATGTTTTTATGGTTGTTTTTCTCTTTTGTTTGCATGAGAAAAAGCAAACATTTAAGTGTGGGGATGTTAATAGTTGTATATTGAATCGTGATTTTATGGATAGTTTAGTTTGTATTTAGTTGTTATTTTGATTGTTTAGTGTATGTTTAGGTTAGAATAGTGTTAGTTAGTAAATATTTGTGTTTTAAGCATTTTATGGGTTAAAGCATGCTTTTGAGCTTTAATTTTATATATTTGAGATCCCTTCATGTGTTTGCTAGTGTTTCACAACAAAGAGTGAAAAACAGAGAAGATTCGGAGAAGACTCGGGGGCTAACTCAGGACTATGATTGTGACAGAAGTAGGTGCAAGGAGCCACCATCATAGCATAATCTGCCATAATCATGACAGAAGGCTAAAATCCTAGCCACGATCGTGGCCTACACATGGATAAATATAGGGATGCTTCCGATTTTAAGTTTTCAAGGGAGTTTGTGGACCTTTCAGACCCAAAAAAGACCCTAGAGTTAACCTAATTAGAAAAAATATATAAAGGAAAAAGATGTAACCCTAAATAGAGAGCTTCTATATTCTACCACTTTTGGGAAAGTTCGAGAGAGAGAGAGAAGAAAAAAGGAAAAACAAGCGGGTCTCGATGCTGCTACTTCCTAGATTAAGTGGTCTCCTAACGCTGCTTCCTTCTTGGATTGTCCGATCTAAGTTCTATTTCCTTTCCATGTCATTTTTGTTCATTTAATGTATAAGATTGAAATGGATTGTATGATGATAGGATTTGGATTGTTGACGATGTTCTAACTCTTCCTTCAAGATTTTACTTTGATTAATGTTAATATAGTTGATTTTGTGTTTTATTGATTGGGTGTTATGATAACTTCGATTTTTGCATATTTTGGTAAGAAACCGAGATGGTGAGCCTTATAAAAATGATTGGATTGGGTTAACGAGAGTTAGGCAATCTAATAGACCACGTAGTTAATCGTATCAATTTTTATGGAGAGAGATCCCATATGAGACCCGGTAGCTTAGTAGAGAGCTTTCGATCTAATTTTAATTATGGGTCTTTCGTTAATTGAGAGATTGCAAATTTCATAATTTAATTAGGATTAATGACTTAGGGCATGGGATTATAACTTCCTCCTATGATAGTCTAGAACAGACACCTCGATAACACATAATTGACTAGGTTAGCATTAATGCCAGGTAGAATCCCCTCTCTAATAACTTAGTAATTTCTTTTGACTGATTTCCATATTGACCTTTTGTTTTGCTCAATTTCAATTCTTGTTTTGTGTTAATTTCTTTAGTTGAATTCTTGCGATCAAATTCCCGTGTTTATATGCTTGTTTCATTTTTAATTTCACCTTATTATTTCTCTGAGCCTTAGACACCCTAGAAAGATTAGTTCACCCTCCTCATGGAATCAACCCTTCAATTACTACAATTAACAACCCATGCACCTGTAGTATTTGAGGGTTATAATTGTAAAGCTTGACGAACACGATCAATTAATCAGTTTTCCTAATTCATAATGTGACTGTCCAATTAAATATAGAGATCATATCCTAGGTTGTTCGCTAGTTAGGTTTAATTAACAAGCATCTCTTAATTAAACAAAATCTAAAGAAAAACTTGGGCTAATAGAGCTTATCATTAACCTATGATTAATAGTTGCTAGGAGAGGTTTGAAAATAACAAATCAATAAAGTATGTTCAATTGGGTGTGGCCGAGATTAAATCAAAGAACTGGGTCCTAACGAATTCATCACTTTCATCATGCTTGCATGTTTTCATTAAATTGTTTTCATCAGTTTAGTTTTATTTTATTTCAATATTAAACCAATCTAGACCCCCCCCCCAAAACAAAACCTGAACACTGATTATTGTCATTTCAAAAGCTTTACACATACTCTCTATGAGATTGACCTAGACTTACCACTGTTATAGTTGTAGGTCTAGTTTATTTTGTGTAGTATTACAACATGTCATTGTCAAATTTTGGTGCCATTGTCGGGGACTGTGGTGCTTTAGTTTTTATTCTTGATTTTAATTGGTGTTTTGTATATATTTCTTTCTAATTAATTTCTTTTCAGTTATTTCTTGATCTTTTCACTTGTTGTGTTAATTGTTTTTTTTAATTACAAGGATGGAAGTAATTTTTTCTACAACTCTTATTCCCAATCTTATAGCTCATATTGGAATGATTATAGTAACTTTAGTTAAGGATGGGATAACCATCAAAATTACTTCTTTGACAGTTTGTAGGACGCACAAGAATTCCTATATATACTAGAAGCTTCCTATTACAGTTCAGGTTTGTCTCTGGACAAATTTATCTAGACTTTTATTGCTAACAATCTTCAATTTCAATAGAGTATACAGTAACAGTTTCAGCAGGAGACAAAAAACGAGCATACAGAACTTGGTAAGTTAGATGGGTCAAATGATTGAAGGTCTCGTCTGCCAAGAATCACAAAGCAAAGACTCATAACTATCTCAACCTAAGAGACATTAGTGTAGAGACCTTACAGAGTGATGAGGAGCTTGAGAATCTTGACAATACTCTCAAGGAATTGCTTTTATTGATGAAGTGGAGAAGGAGCTCGAAGCAGAAAGGGATGCATCTTTTAGCTCGAAGGTAAATATTGAGTTCCTAATTATTGTTAAGATTGACTCTTTACCTTTACCTAATAGGTTAGAGAAATTGAGCAAAGAAGAAAAAGGTGAAGAGACATTCAAGATATTTCCAGAGTGCGGGGACTCAGTAAAGATTCTTAAGATAGGGCATATGTTGAATATGAGAGGTCATTAACCGAGATTCTATCTTGAACAATCTCAAGCGGAGGAAGCTCAAACTGTGACACCCGAGGATCATAATTTTGTCACTCTCAGGACCAACAAAGGGTAGTATAGGAAAATTCACCAGTTGTCCATCAACTACGCCTTTCGGTCTGATCTTATGTAACATCACATTTTCATACTAAGGGTTAGAACCCTAGATTTCTATAAATGGGAAATAGCATTGAGAGATTAGAAAAATGCATTTCATACTTATGCATAATATTAGTATACACACAAGTGAATTTGATTATTTTGCATATATTTCATTGACTGTATATGCATTCATTTGGCATTTTCCTGGTATAATTATATTTAACGTGATTATAATGTGAGTTGTGAAATATGTGTCTTAAAAATTGAGTTGGTGTGTATAATTAGTGATTTAGAATTTTTAGTGAAATATGGGAAATTTCTGATAATAATGAGTATTTTTGGACTAGGAAAAATGCCAAGTGGCAGAACAATTGATAATTGGTAGTAGAATTAAGTGTTAAATGACAATAGAAATAATTGATAAATGACTTTTCGATTTAATGACAAGTGTCATAGAAAATTGGGAGATGATTGGATTACAAATTGGAGACAAAAGGACTAAAAAATTAAGTATTAATTAGCATCACAAGAAAGAGACATTAATATAATTTTAAGTGGAAAGCATCACGACAAATGTCATGACACCCAACAAGTTTTTATAACTCACATTCTATGCCCATTTGAAAGATTCTTTCTATTGTCTTCCATTCTTGTTTCACGACACATGCTTCTTTTCTTCATCTTCATCACTCTTCTTCTTCTCCATTCACGAAGTACATCCCACCTCACGACCTTGTGCTTGCTCTCACCCTTTTTCTTTCTATTTCCACCTTATTGTTGTTGGATCGGAAAAAGAAAGCATGTTATATTTGGAGAAACGGTAGATTTCAAAACTTTTAAGAAATCATTTTTCCAGCGGAAGCAACAAATCCAAATCATCA
>JANQAP020467035.1:0-31832 GCA_026874005.2 Erythroxylum coriaceum | reverse complement strand
CTCCCTTATCATAGGATATGTACCGGAATGACCTGCGGGCATCCCGATGCGTACCCTACGGTAAGGGGGTGTTACATTTGGTGGTTAAGAAAGGTATGTCCTCGCTGTCTATAACTGGATCAGATGCAAAATATTATGAAATTTAGGCATTGTTTAGGTTTTGACTAAATTGTTGAGAGTTTAAGTCCCAATGGTGGTGCGTGATTATTTACTAACTCCTTCTGATATAAACTTGGACACAGAGACCAGAAGGATGAGTAGGTACCTTATTGTGTGGATGTTTTTCAGTTCCCCGTGATGTTATTCAAAATTTGAATTATGCAACGTATGATGGTGATGATTTAGAAGTCAAAATAGCTTCGATGCAGTCTTCTTTAATAAAATTCTTTTGAGTTGTTATTAATGGAAAATGGTTGAAATAAAAAATCTATGGGTTCCATTGTGATTATTTGCACTTATTGTTTTTGGTTTGGCTATTATCTCATTAAATAGCTACACAATTCTCAAAACAATTAGTGGAATGAAATGTCAAAAGTGTTATTTTCTTCTTGAGTTTGGTTGACCAAATATAGGATGTTGTTTCTGCAAGGTTGAGGTTGACACTAATAAGACATGTTGAATAAGTACGAGATAGTTAATTCTTGTTCTCTTCTATGCTATTGCAATTGCATGTGACTAATCTTATTTTACAAGAATTAATTAGTTAGTATATTTCTCTTTGCAAGCCTTGCTGTCAGCCAAAGGCATACGTATATCTTTTCTGCTGGCGATGACAAAATATTTGTCGTTTGTTTCTATTTACATTTGCCCTTGTAACAATGTGAATCTTATATGTATTCATCTATCTGTTTTCTTAGGAATTGTTTTGCATCTACATCTGCGGACAATATTAAGAAGTTTAGTCTTCCCAAAGGAGATTTTTTGCCCAATATACTAGAAGTCATTAAACACTATTGCTTAAAGCTATAGTTTATCATTCTTCTTACTTTTTAGGATAATATATCCTTGTATTCTTTTAAATTTTGCATCTTCACTGTGGACATGGGGCTTCTGCACTTGATATGTATCAGATGACTAATTTACAAGGTCATTTGAAGTACAAGAGTGATTTGTTCTTTTGGGGCAAAAGAGAATGTTGTAAATTTTGATGTTACTGTCGATGTAGTTGACATATTTTGCTATCTGTTCAGTAAACTCATGGATTCTATTGAAACAGTTACCCTTCTGAGTAATGTTTATTATGAGTTTCCTTCATTGTGTTGGTAATACATTTAGGAGACTGATACTAAATTGACTGTTCTATTATGATATGTCCTTGTTGGTGCATACCTATTGAGTCCTTTAACCTTATTCAACATTCAACGGCATCTTTTATATCAATCCATCTTGTGACAGGGCCTTTTCTATAGTATCATTAAAGTTAGTTGGGGGCCAGGATATATAAGAATTATAAAAATGTGCTTAAATAAGTGTGACTGCAGAACTAGATAATGTCTCAATGGCATTTAATAGTTATATTTTTATGATACTTTTATAGAACTCGTAGATAAGTTTCAAGTTGTCTTTACATGTGGTTAGAACTATTTACTGATTATCTTTATTTCAGTTTTTGTCATCGGTTATATTACCATGTAATTTTGTTTCTAATTGACTGTTTTATTCTCTTTTTTCAACAGGTCCTAACAGAAAACCATAATCAATATAATGGATGTCAATGAGGATGGTGTGATGGCTATAGGAGGTACATGATTTTTTATTCTTAGTCTTGATGAAATAATTCTCCAAGTTGTGAGTAATTTGTTATTGACATTCTGGTTTGTCATAACCTTTACATAGTGTATTAGGTTGCATGTTATATCTTTGCTTTAAAAGAGGGTCACGTTTATGTAGAAACGACCTTAAAGATGGCTCATGGGAGACTAATCTTCACTCTGCTTATTTAAAAACTAATACTTTCTCTGGCTAAAAAGCTAGGGGGCCTTACTCCTCTTCTTGGTCCATGGTCAACTGTCAATATAATTGAGTTCAACGTTTCTTTTTCACCTGCAACATTGGCCTGCATTTGATTCCTTACTTGTTAAGTGGTGGATAGTAGGAGTACTTATTTCTTCCATTTGGTGAATAAGATTTTCTTGTCAGTTTCCATTCATCGTATTATAGGTGACAATGGGAGTTTGTGGTTCTAGGATTGAAGGAGTGGTCATAGTTTCTAGCTGTCTCAAACAATTGTACAGCCAGGTAAGATCCATCGCCACCTGTTATTTTTAGTTGTCCAAAGTTGTGGGATAGAAAGAAAGCTAATATTAACATTCATACGATTAAAACTAATCCAGGATCATTGGATAGTGAAGCTGGTATTTATGCTCTGTCTTATGATGTAACTGGTTCAAGACTTATCACATGTGAAGCTGAAAAAACAATAAAAATATTGAAAAAAAGACGAGAATGCAACCCTAGAAACCCATCCCATCAATTTTAAGCCTCCCAAAGATATCTGACGATTTTAGCTCATGTTCTTTGCAACTTTACCATGATATAATTTTGTTTTTTGTACCCGAAAGTTATGTTGTAAATGTTTAATACATTGTGTTACTTTATTCCTATAAGCTCACAGATAACATATTTGTTTTAACAATACCTAGAAGGTTGATTTGAAGTCAAATAAGTGGTTATTTTCCAACTACTGCTAAAATTTTAAAAATTACGAAAGTTATTTTATAAAATTAATTTAATTTTGTTCAAGTAAAAATTAGTATATATATTCAATAGTACTATACAAACTGTTAATATATTAAAATTAATAATATGTTACATTAATCAAAACCTTTCAAAATAATAATCTATTTTGGTTTTATTTTATCATCTAAATTGAAATATATAAATATAAATATTATTATATATAATTTTATTTATTTAAATAGAAAATAGAATTTTAATTTATAATGTATGAGAGAATACTTTGCTTCGGCGCTTAACCTCCAGCTAAATGATGTCTACAAATGTATTGTTTTGTTCAACAATACTACAACATTACAACAAGGTGAATTTAGTAGACCCTTTAAATGCATATATAAAATAGTGATTCTATAAAAAAAATAATTAACTAATAAGATTTGAACTTTAGAAGGCCTAGGCATCCACTCTACTTCTCCTTAAATCTTGACATGGCTTCCATATATTTCTGGAAATAACTATGGAAAGCATATTAATTTAAGCTTATTGGTTATAGTAATTAATTCTAGTCAAAATGATCTGATGACGTTATAAATTACAAATTACATTCATTTAACATTTCACAGCCATGATAAGGATGAATTGGATGGACCTATCCCACCGTCCATTTAATTAACGGTTGGATTCTTCCCTTTAACTCACATAATTCTCACGGGTGTGACTCAGTCACAACTATGCTACACGGGTGTGACTTATCATGTCACACTCGTGACCATGGTGTACAGGTTTGACTTAATATGTCATACCTGTGACATACAATAATTCGTAGATATTCATCATCTTCTATCTCGTTCTCACATGTCTAAATTTACTTAGGATGAATTCTTCCCTTCATTTGTTTGTTTGGTTGTTGACAACATTAAAAAGAAATTAATATCCCAATAAAGAAGCTGCATCATATCAATCTTCGATGGCCGATTTCAGCAGAAAATCTTTAGAATAGATTCTACCGCTAATTTCAACAGACAATCTTTCAAACAGATACGCTGATTTAAAAATTCAATGTTATAAATGAATTTTATTTGGTTGTTAGTAATAAAATCTAAAAGTAATTAATTTCGTTTTTAACAAACATTTAATATGTTCTTAAACATCCCTCACTCGTCTTTTCAATTTTCTTTCTCATCAATTACGTTCGTGAAATATTCCGCCATATTTATTTTCTTTGTTTCCCTTCATAGTTTCTTCGTTTCCTTCGTATTGCTTAACTTGTTCAGAATGAAGAACAAAGAAACACTATATCAACTTAATGAAGATCTTTCCCAATCGATTCAACAAAATAAAGTTGTCCTGCGTCATCTAACCAAGCAAACTTCTCTGTCGCAGAATTAGGCCAGATCTTTTCTCTTTTTCTACTCTTTTAATTTTGTTATAGATGAAGAAGCAAGATTATATGATTTTATTAGTGCACAAAATAGTTGCTGCCATTAACATTATTTTCTACACAATGACAGAAGAAATTTTGTAACAAACCTTGTATTGAACAATTCCTTAAAGCTAACAGTGGCGACGTTAAGTTAGCTGAAAAAATTTAAAGGCTTGCCTTTCTTGAAGAGAAAGCATATTTATCGGTAATGTAACAATAATTTGTATTATAATAATCTTAATACAATCACATTTTCTTACACTTTTTGTGCTGATTCTTTGTCTTCGTTTTTACCAATTCTTTTTTTACTTCTTTCATTATAAATACATCTTGTGTTTTTATTATAAGTTAAAATAGTTCAGGCTTAAACTAATTGCCAGTTAAAAATAAATAACATTGCTTCAAAATCTTACGCTCGAATTTTTTTTATTTTGCTTTCTTTTACTTTCTGTTTTTTTCTTTGAAATGTAGAAAACTTGACAGCAGATGAATTTTCCACTGAAGTCACTAAAGTTGCTTATGTAGTGGGTAAAGATGAAGATTTGAGACCTATTTTGGTCATTTTCTAACTCTACTGATTACTTTTTTTATTTTTTAACTTAAGGAAATTATCAATAAAATTGTTTATATATTTTTTTTCTAATTTTAATTTTGGCTTTTCTTACATCTTAATCGTTCAAAAGCTTTATTGTTCCTTTATTGCCATTGGTTCAAGATTTTGCACCTTAAACAAGATTACCAAAAGTTTAGTTCGGGAAAATTGTAAGTTACTATGCATAAATTTTTATTGTGCGTTTATTTCAATTTTTATCCTTCTTAGTTAATCATATCAACATTCTATCTTTTGCTTCAATTTCCGTAGATTCACATGCTTCATTGTGTTTACTTTGGTAGTTGCCGTATCAACTATGCGAAAAGACTGTGAACACTTTGTACTTCTTTTTGATGGCAGTATGTTGATTTTGCTCTTATACGTTTCCTGCCTTATGAAAACCTTTAAATTAGATTTAAATCAGTAACTGCATATAACTTTGTCATATGTTCTCTTATAATTTGTTATAATTTGTTGTTCTTATCTTCCCAGGGTTTTTCAAGTCTACCTTAACTTTCATAAATGTACTTTTATCAATGTTCAAAATTGTCACCGATTATTACCCGTCCAGACTTTACAAAGTTTTTGTAATCGACCTACCTTCTTTTTTCTCTTATCTATGGAAGGTAATCCTGTTATTTATATGCCTAATTCTTGTTTATTTTATATGCCTTTTAACTTCTTTATGAAAATACTCATTCTTTACACTTTTTTAACATACATGAGTCTGTTACTACTTTTAACTTATAACTTATAATTCAAATCTTGATTGGTAAATAATTGTGAAATATTGATGATTACAGGGTATACGACCATTTGTTGAATTTTCAATAATCACTACGGTGGTTTCTTCAGTAGAATTTGAAGAATCATTAGAAGTTTATAATTTATGCAATCACCAGCAAGAATCTTCTCTTCAATTTGACCCATCGTCGATTAGATCAATAGCTAAATATGGCTTATCTTTATCAAGGTTTTCATTTATTGTGTCATAACATTCTAACTCAGTAAAACCATGGCACCTTACCTTAACTTGCCCAACTATTTCAGAAATAGAATCCACTAGCAACTCTCCTTTGGGATCAACACAGATTAACCCAGTCAATGCGAGATCTATCTCCTTTGCATCACCCATTGATAGAAGGGGGGCCATCGAAACATCAAACTTATGCAACTGCCACCATCAAAGCTTTATTTCACTTGACTCCCATTCCGCAGCATGTCACCACAATAGAGAATCTTAAAATTACTGAACCGCAAACCCCATAACCCCCTTTCTTTTGATCACACGCGATGTTTTTATTTTCCAAAAAAAACTATAACTCTCATAACTCTTACGAGTCTTTTTTACCCTTCTTAAAATTTTATAAAAGCCCTTATGACGAGATCATTTACAGGTCAAATATGTGACCGTCACTTGGTGTTCTTTTGTCTATCATACCACCTCATCTCAAACAGCGTCACATGTCAGTATCACATCGGTTTTAAAGGAAGAGTTAATTTGTCCTCCATGTATACTCAGCGTAGATTCTTCATCGAATATCATATATGATGAAATCCCCTTTTGTGTAGGTGCATACAATTTAAATCCTTTTATGTACTAGAATGATGAATGAAATCCTTTTGTGTATTAATGAAATCCTTTTCTTTACTCTTTATTATTTGCCTAATTTTACATTAACAAAACAACAATATTTTACATTATTTAAATAATAATTATTTTAAAAATTATTAAGGCTATCAGTGTTTGGTTAGAAGAAAAATTTTTGGCTAGAAGAAAAATTTTTAATGCTAAAAACATTAATTTATTTCTAACCCAAACACAATTTGATCTTTATGTTATATTTAGAATTTATATTTTTTCATTACGTGATTTATTTAATACATATAATTTAAGATTTAGAAAATAAAAAACTTACCTTATATAAATTAACATATTAGAAACCGGCTTAAAAATAATTCATACATAACACCTTCACGGTTGTGACTTTTTAAGTCACAACCGTGATAAGTGGCACGGTTGTGATTTCTTGTGACAAGTGGCACGGTTGTGACTTAAGAAATCACAACTATGGCTTCTTTTACTTTTATTAAATTATTATTTAAGTTATTATTGCCTTTCATCCTATATCATGACACGGTTTTATTAAATTATTATTGCCTTCCATATTTCTGAATTAAATCATTTAAAGTTTATTTAAAAAGAAATGAATAATTATCAAAATTTTGATTATCTCTTTATTTAGTTGTTTAAAATTGACAATACTCTAGCTTTTATTAGAAGAAAAATTTTTAATGCTCCAAAAAACTAATATCAGTCTAACTTCAAATACAATTATGATCCTTTATTTTATATTCAAAGTTCATATTTTTTAAGATTAATATCTAATTGTTATGTAATTTATTTTGTATGTATGACTTGAGATTTATTATAAGTGTTATTAGAAAATAAATACTTAACTTAGAAAACTTAGCTTAGAAAACTGAACATGTTATAAACCAGCTTAAAAATTCATATTTTAAAATTTTTTACATAATTTATATTATCTATAATTTATGATTTATCATAAGTATATTTGCAAAGAATTACTTCATTGACCATTGTAACATATTTCTTTATATTATTATATAATTTTTATTTATTTATTTTGTATAATTAATGATTTATTATCAGTATATTGTAGAGAATTAACCATCTAGACAAATTATTGGGGTGCTTTAATATATATTAAAAATTTGCTGTTTATATAGACGATGATTCAATAAAACCTTTCAAGCTAAGTTAAGGATTCCCTACGGTTCATGGATGAGACTTTTTTTATGTTTTATCATTAGTATATTTGCAAAGAATTACTTCATTAACCATTGTGACATATTTCTTGATATTAGTATATCATATTTATTTATTTATTTTCTATAATTAATGATTTATTATCAGTATAATGTAGAGAATTAGTCATCTAGACAAATTATTTAGGTGCTTTAATATATATTAAAATTTTGTTGTTTATAGACACGATGATTCAATAAAACCTTTCAAGCTAAGTCAAGGATTCCTTACGATTCAAAATCGTGATAAGCAGCAATCAATTCCAAATTTTATTACATTACACCACTCAGAATCGATTTCAAAATTTAATCAAAATTTATTACATTACACGATATCTGATTCAGAATAGATTCCAAAATTTATTACTGTCATTTTAGAGCCTCGCGCATTTTAACTCGTAATTTATTATATGTGACACTTTGATGGACATAACATTGCTAGATTGAAACAAGTCAGGTAGTTGAGAAATAAAATTTTTTGATGACAATCGCTATCAATTTAATCTATTAATGGCTTTCTATTATAAATAATATTGTACTAGCAACCAAAGATTAGGTTTAATTAAAGAATACTACAGCATAATTATTTGTTTTCTAATTAAATCACATCTTTATCTTTTCTTCTCTAACCATACAAATGTTTCCTTCTTGCTATATTTACAAACATGTTCCTCTAGCTCCAAACCATAAAAAGCCATATATTCAAGGCATCACTTCTTTTCTGTTTGAGTAAAAAAGAGTTCGTCTTTGTTTACCCACCATTTGTAAGTTCTTAGTTACCATTATCATATGCTCTTTAGTTTATTAAATTTTTTATTAATTTAGTGATTATATATGCTTAATAGAGTTAGAGAAGATGAATTCCATGTATCATATTATGTTCTGTTAGTTATTCATTCTTTGTTATTATATTGTGCAAAATATATAATAGAGGTGTTTGAAGGTCTCACAGGTGTGACTTAACATATCACACTAGTGACATCCAATAATATTACCTCCTATATCGTTTTACTTCCATTAACTTCTTAATAGATAACATGTTGTGAAAAATATATAATGGAGCTATTTTTATATTTTTTATTATTTTTATCTTTTTCATCATCTGTTGTAGCACGAAATCGTCACTTAGGACTTTTTAACAAAGTGAGAATAGTAAATTACGTATGTCATATTTTATCTTAGTCATTCTTTTTTTCTGCCGTAGATTGAACGCATCACATCTTCTTCATTTCGGTGAACAAGAGTTAGCCTTTGTTTATCCACCATATGTAAGTTCTTCGTTTCCTTTATAACATGTTGTTGGGAAAAATATATAATAGAGTTGTTTTCTATCCACGGTTGTGAATTAACCTTGACTTACATGAACTTCTTAATATAGTTGACAATAGAAATAGGGTTGACAGCAGAGATTAAATGTGTAGCATTATATCCTGTTAATCTTTCATTTCATTCATTGTTATTATGTTAGGTAGAATATATAATGAAGTTGTTTTCTATCTTTTTCAACAACTCTTCCACGAAAATCCCAATCAGGATTTAAATAGACTTTTTCACAGAGTTCGCAATAGTAATTACTTATTTCGCAATTTATATCGTCAGGCTTTATTGTTATCATCTTTTCTATAATACATGATAAAATGTGCTAATTTCTATAGTTACACGGTTGTGACTTGCACAACAGTCAGCCCACAAATTTTCCACTCACCACATTTAGCCTTTTAAATGTCTTTTTCTGAAATCGTTTTTTGTTTAAAGTTTTATTCTTGTTCAATTATGTTTATTTTGCTAAAAATTTTATTATATAAAATTTCATTTTATCTGTCGTATTTTTTAACTGACATAAAATAACCTGTTTATTTCTTTTAATCCTTTATTTACCTCACACTTTATTCCAGTGATATTATTATGGTGACCTTTTTAAATTTTTACCTTCTTTGATAAATATATCGTTTGTTAAATGTAAGATATTAGCGTTGATGTTATTAATATGGATATTTAAATATCTTAAAAATATATTATGAATATATATATATAAAGAAGGCTTTGTTAAATGTAAGATATTAACGTTAATGTTATTAATATGAATATTTAAATATCTATAAAATATATTATTAATATACATATAAAGAAGGCTAATATTGTTTAAGAAATAATTAATAAATTTTCTATTAATTATTATTAATCATCTTTATCTTCGTTCAACTCTTTTCTACGTTCAGAAATGGATAGAAATACCAAGAGATGTAAAAAGCATGCGGAAATGCCAGAAAATGAAATAAAACAAACTTCTACGACAACGTAGAGAAGCTCGTGATGCAAAAAAAAGAAACGCTACTTTGCCTTCTTGTTCTCAAACAATTGGTCATCAACCTTTCTATCCTACCATTGATAACGTACCTTCTGATGGTAAATTTTTTTAATCAATCTACTAATTAGCTGGCACAAAATTAATTTATCGATTTTAACGTTAATCATGTCGATGCAACTCATTCCTTTCTCTAACTAAAAGAAATTCTCTATGCAAAGTCAATAGTTGAAGCATCCAATATCATATGTCATAATTTAGATTGTCCAACTGTATCTTCCTCTTCAATTTAACCTAGCACAATGATACCTATCGAGAATTAAGGTATAAATCTTTTTTCCTGTGTTCTTTCCATTTTTTTTATTGTTACTGCACAAAATCATCAACCTTTCTCTGAATCTTTAATGGGATAAATTGTTATCATTCTTCGTTAAAGTTAACATCCTTGTAGAATTTATCTGTTGAGCCCTTACAACCTCCTGTTGTTCCAAACTGTGAACATTGTAATGCGAAGAGATTTTATATAGAGCCCCCATCATTTTGTTGTTCATCAGGAGAGATTTCCATTATTGCTCCTCAAATGCTATATGCTCTAAAATGATTATTTATTAGTAGTGATGAAGAATCTGAACATTTCAGGAAGAACATTCATACATACAATAATAATGTGGCTTTTACTTCATATAGAGCTAGATATGATTGAGAACTAATAAAAAATAAGAAAGGCATTTACACATTTCGTGTTTAAGGTCAAGTTTATCATTTCCTTAACATTTTAGTTTTAAAAATTAACAAGGTATTTGGTATCCAACTCTATTTCTTAGATACTGATGAGGAACTGAAAAGAAGGACTAAGAGTTGTGATTAACTTCATGAGGATACATTAAAACTGATTATGACAATTTTGCAAGATAATCCTTATGCCAAGTTCTTCAGAAGTCTTAGGAACATTCCAACGCTTGAGAATCATGCAATTGTTCTAAGGTGTTATCTTGACCTTGATCAGCGTATTTATAATCTTCCTACTGCATCACAAGTGGTTGCTATATGGACTAAGATCAATGATGAAAAGATTGATAAATGTCCTCACATACAAGTTTATACTCACTCGGGCACAAGTTATAGAATCCAGTCTTACTATCCATGTTATGATGCCCTTCAATATCCTCTTTTATCTCCTCGCAGTGAATCTGGATGGCATCGTAGAATTAGGCGATTGATTCCAAAGAAAGACAAAATCAGTGTTTTAGATGAAGGATGTAATGTTAATTTCAACTCCTTTACTGATCCATCTGAATTGTTCACTATGGAAACACAGGCAAGTTTGTCTTTTCCTTTTTCATTTTTACAGTATTGTCTTATGTTACCGTTTCACTTATCATATTTATTTGTTTAATTATTAGTTGCTAATCAAGAATACTGTGAAGATGGTAATGTTTCTGCTAGAGAATATTATTATTATAGGCACCAAATAAGAGAACATGATGAATCTATGCTGCTCCAAAGCTTAAGGTTACTTCAATAATTTGTTGTGGGAACTTATATAAAGATTGAAACATTTAGGCTTGATTTCCATAGAAAAAGACAAAATGAGATAAAGACAGAGATACTGTAAGTGTTTTAAGCAATATTACTATTGATCAAATAGAAGGTTGTAGAATTGGTCGTCGAGTTGTCCTCCTAGCTTCATTTATTAGTGGTCCGAGGGATATAAAAGTATAAAAGTATGGCAAACCAGATAATTTTCCTCACCATAACTTGCAACCTTATGTGGAGAGAGATTCAAGATAACCTTAAGTTTCATAAAAAGCCACAAGATAGGCTGAATTTATTGGCAAGAGTTTTTAGAGTTAAAAATGATTTAATAAAAAAATAAATCTTCGGAGACATTGTCGCATGTGTTTATGTTATTAAGTTTCAAAAGTATGGATTCCCTCATACTCATTTATTGCTGATACTTAAGCACATTCTAAATTACTAAATCCAAATTCTTATGACCAGATCATATCTGCTGAAATACCAGATCCTAATCAAAATCCGCCCTTATATTCTATTGTCATTAAGCATATGATTCATGGTCCTTATGGTCTTCTAAATAAAGATTGCCCTTACATGAGAAATGGTGTGTGCAAAAACCATTATCCTAAAAATTTTGCTCCTTTTACTATTCATGATGAAGAAAATTATCTATGTTATAGTAGAAGAGATGATGGTCGAAAAGTCAAGATTTATAGACATAAGGTTGATAATAAATGGGTGGTTCCTTACAATCCATACCTCTTGCTACTTATTGATTGCCACATAAATGTTGAAATATGTTTCACTGTTAAGCTTGTAAAGTACTTAAATAAATATGTGTTTAAGAGCCATGATCTTATCAATTTTAGCATTGTCGATTAAAAGGCTATAACTGTTATTGATGAAATTAGTAATTTTCAAGAAGGTCATTGGATTTCACCTCTTGAAGCTTTATGGCGTATATATGAATTTTGTCTAGTATAGATTAATCTATCAGTTTATATACTCCAGGTTCATCTTCTAGATCAACAGTTCATTTCCTTTGACAAAAATATAGATATGCTATATTTGTTGAGAAAAATTGACTTCTCCAAAACAATGCTGACGGAAATTTTCAAGATGAATTTGACAAATAAAAAGACAAAAAAATGAAATGTTTGTATAAAGATTTTCTATTACATTTTGTTTGCAATCAAAAGACAAAAATATGGTCAAAAAGAAGTTGAAAAAAAGTGATTGGAAGATTGGTTATTGTTGACCCTAAAGAAGGAGAAAGGTGGTACTTGAGATTATTACTTACACATGTTAAAGGACCAACATCATTTGATCACTTATTAACTATTGATGGTGAAAAAACAAGCTGTTTTAGGGAGGTTGCACTGAAGTTAGGACTGCTAGCATTTGATTTTTATATACAACAAACTCTAGAGGAAGTTGTTTTATTTCAAATGCTAGCTTCCCTTAGACTTTTATTTACTACATTCCTGTTCTATTGTTCACCAGCAATTCCTAAACAGCTTTGGAAAATATTCAAAGATGATCTTTGATCTGACTACCAACATGCTTCCTCCTATACTACATGTATATCTAAGGATGTTATAAGGATGCCTCTTCAAGATATTAATAAATCCCTAGAAGAAATGGGGAAAAGCTTAAGCGATTATCATTTTACTGATTATCACTTTGAAGTTAACTATCATCAACATCTTAGCAAAGAAATACAAAGCAAGAAGAATATACAGATTGATCTAAAAGACTTATTATTACATTTAAGGTTGAATAACGAGTAAAAATACATTTTCGATTTGATTTTGCATTCAATTTTGGCTTCAAGTGGTGGCAATTTTTTTATTGATGGTCCCGGTGGAACTGGTAAGACTTTCTTGTATCGGGCTATTCTTGTAATTTTACGGTCGCAAAGTCATGTTGCAATTGTTGTTGCTACATTAAGTGTTGCAGCATCAGTCATTCCTAGTGGCAGGATAGCTCACTCAAGATTTAAAATCCCACATGATTTTTCGGAAAGAAAGTTTGTCAGTTAAGTAAGCATAGCAGTATTGCAAAACTGATATTTGAATCTAATCTTATCTTATAAGACGTGGCTTCCATGACTAAACAAGAAGCCATTGAAGCATTTGATGGCTTACTTCAAGATATCATGAACTCTAATCAATCTTTTGGAGGAAAAATTGTTGTATTTGGCCGTGATTTTCGCCAAACCTTACCAGTTATAGACCAAGCCATAAAATAACAACTAATTGATTCAAGTCTTCTAAACTTGCATCTTTGGCCACATATACGAAAATTTTCTTTAACAATAAATATGAGAGTTATATAAAATCTAGCTATTTGTGAATTGTTATTACGAGTCGGAGAAGGTACAGAACCAGTTGATGAGCAAGATAAAATTTTCTTACCAAAACAGTTGGTTATTCCTTACCATAACAAGGATGAATCTCTTAACAGGCTAAATTTTTTAGAATTTCCTTTACTATCTATTTTTATTTTTTAAATTAAAAAGACATGTTTCTTATGCATTGTTGCCTTCACCAGGTTAATAACGTCTTCCCTGATCTAAGCTTGTATGCGTCTAATCTATATCAAATGATAAATAGACATGCACTATGTCCAACAAACGGTTGTGTTGACGAAATTAATGACATGATGATCAACAAATTATTAGGAAATCTGCATTTGTACATAAGTTTTGACAAAACTGTTGACCAAAGACATCAAGCAGATTATGAAGATTTTTAAAATTCTTTAAATCCTAAAGGTCTACCTCTACACAAACTCTTGCTCAAAGAAGGCTGCTATGCTTTTAAGAAATTTGAATCCAACTGAGGGACTGTGCAATGGCACAAGGTTGATATGTCGACAGTTAAAAGACCATACAATTTTTGCAGAAATTATCTTTGGACCTCACAAAGGAAAACAAGTTTTTATACCTAAGATTCCTTTGCAATCTTCAGAAAATGAAGAAATGGAATACCTTTTGTGAGATCACAATTCCCTCTTCTTTTATGTTTTGCAATGACCATAAATAAATCCCAGGGTCAAACACTCGATTATGTAGGAATTTATCTCCGTCAGCCCATATTCTCACATGGACAATTATATGTAGCTTTGACAAGAGCTCGGACTCCTGAATCAGTTAAAGTTTTGATTATTTTAGGAACTTTTGAGTCTTCAAAAATTAATCAAAAAAAGAAATATTATGTTCCATAAAATTTTCCAGTATGATAAATTATAAAGCACAAAATTATCAAAAGGTATATGAATTGTTTTGTTCAATTTTATTTAATTTCATTCTATATAAAAAAATTAATTTTCTTATTATTTTATTCAATATTTTTTAAAGGATGGAAAAGCGTTTATTGATCAAGGATATTTTGCCTAGTACTCAATGGTGGTCATGTGAAATTACTATCTAAGAAAAACAACATATTGTGACATCAGCCAGAACGCCATCGAAGAGACAAAAGCTTATCCTTTTTTATTCTGAGGTATAACAACTATACTTTCTTCATTAAAAATCTTCCCTTTTTCATTAACTTAATTATTAACTGTATGTTTATTATTAACAGGGATCACAAATTGAAGTTGTTATCTTTAACAATGATATTGAACAAATGAGCCATATTTTGTAGCCATATAAAAATATATCATTTATAATGCCATTGTCAAGCTAATTCTGTCTCAGTACCAAACTGAAAACTTGAAAATTCAATCGATTATTACAAGTCGCACTGTTGTTGAACCTGTAACAGATGATGACAACATCATGCCCATCAAATTCAACTATACACCTTTTACCGATCTTATCAACTATACAAACGACAAGGAAAAATCAATCGGTTAGATCCTTTATTTATATTTCTTTCTAGAACTCTGACTTTTTTTACCTACTATATCTAATTATATTTATCTTTAACATGTGATAGATATTTTGGCAATCGTTGTTGCAGTTTTAAATCAAAAACAAATCAGCAAAGATGCCAAGCTTTCAACTGTCCAAAAATTTGTTCTTGCCAACAAATAGTATGTTACATTCTCTATTATTCTCTATAACTTTTAAAATTTGACACGAGTTTTTTTCTAACATTTTTCGTTTTTATATTAGGCAAAAAATCGTTATACTATCAATGTGGAATGATTTTGTTACTAATGAGGGTTAACAAGTTGTCAAATCATTAAATACTTATATGATAATTGTGTGTCGTAGGGTAAAAGTAAACTTTTACAGTGGTAATTTTATTCTTTTTTCATCACCCTTTCACATTTTTATTTTACTTATCCTTCTATTTTATTCTTACCTTATAATTGAAATATTTTAGGTGGTGCATTATCAACGTGGTTTGACTCTGCAATTCTTATTGATCCACCAATAAAAGAAGCTACAGATCTTAAAAATTGGTACTGCCATATTTTTCATCTTTGCTCTAACAACAAATAAACTTATACACAAATTTTAGAATTTTTTATGCTTTTACATTTATAATTATCATTTTTTAGGAAACAACAAAATACTAAAGAGCTCAAAAACCTTGTTAATCAACAAGCTTATCTCAGATATAGTCCTGATATGTCTTTAGGATCAGATCAAAAAATTAGTAAAATCATCTTCTTAGAGTCTAAGGTAAAATCATCTTCTTAAAGTCCAAGGTAAATACATTTTATATTCTCCTATAAGTTTTCCACCTCACACACTGTTTATCTGATATTAATATTTCTAACAAAAATCTATATATATTTGCAAGCAGCATGGATTAAAGCTCATATTTCCTTTCAGCACATTTTTGCAAAAGTACTGGTATATGGCCTATAAAAAATGCTTTTGCTCAACAACCGTTACATATGGAATTACATTCACTTGCAATTATTGCAGCGAGAAACTCCTAGCTAAACCCATGCATTTCTTTTTCTCTTTTTCTCTAGAATTTTTTGCCTTTTCTTATGAAGCAACGTATTTTTTGGAAAATAAATTTTTTTACGACATTAGCAAGTTAATCTTCTCAACAACCAAATGAATGAAGGGAATAGTTGAAATATTCATCTTACATCTGTGAGAAGAACACATTATATGTCACGAGTGTGACATGCTAAGTTATACCCATGAGAAAACAACATATCTCACAGATGTGACATGTTAAGTCACACTCGTGAGCCCTTCTCACAGGGGTGATTTAACATGTTATGGGTGTGATTTTAATTTTAATTTGTTTTTTACACCTTCTCACGGGTGTGACTTAATATGTCACGGGTGTGGTTTTCGCTTTTGGGATTTTAATTCTTTTTTTATAATCTCCTTTCTTTTATATGAGTTTGATCGTAAATGAATTATTATATATATCAACTAAGATACATTTTCTCATTAACTTTTTTCAATGTAGATGTCGGTATGATGTTGATTTAACAGATGAAACAGGAGCTATCATAGCTTCCATTTTTGGTGAAATTGATGAAAGCTCTTGAACTTCACTGTAATTGAAGCTATGAAATTTCACCATCAGGTTATATTTTTCATTTACTACAAATAGATTTACATTTAATAAAAAAATTATTAGAACTTTATCATTTTACTAAATATCTACATTTTTGCCTTCCCATAAAAAGAATATCAAACTTCCTCTAGGAAAGCTACATGCAGAATTGAAAATGAGGACCTTTCTTATTCATATCAAACTTGTCTAAATCCAGTCACCTGATGGAAGACAACACTTCATTGTTATCTATTACCGTCAAACTGATGATGTTGAATTACAAAAGAACTTCAATTCAAAAATATGATGGCATTTCAATAGATGATCAAAATACCAACGTTGAAATTACATCTACACCTATTTTAGGTTTTTATCATTATTTATTCAATCAATTTTTCCATTTTTATCTTAATCAAACTACGTCTAACTTCTTTTTTTAGGATAAATTATATTATTATCTGTTATTTATTTACTCAGCATTTTTATGAAAAAAAGTAATGTACACTTTTAAACTCTGTGGCTAATATATTTTTTTTATATTTTTTAAGATATTGTTGGTTCTTCTTCAAAAGTAAGACAATGTCTTCACAAAAGATTCAGCGATAGTGAACTGACACCGGCCTCAAATGTAGACGTTAATGAGAGCAACAAAAAACCTAAATTGTTGTGGACTTTTTTTGCATTATGAAAAACAATATAAACATGTAACTTTTGTAACTTTGATGATTTAATTTCCTCTTTTCTTGAACTTTTTCTGCTAGCCTTATGTGTTTCTCGCTTATACTTGGGTTTACTCTTCTTTTACATTTTTAGTTCCTAATTTAATAGTCTTGGGAAACTTAAAACAAAATACAGCCGTGACTTACATATCACAATTCTCTTTATTTAACTCATCCACATTCATTAAATAATTATTTTTAAATTCATAGAAATTTCAACATATCAAAACAAACCATTATGTTAATTTGTTTATTTGCTTCCTTTTAACATGCCTTTTTTTCTGTTGCATTTTAATTCCTATCATATGTTCCTTGAATAGATTCGCATCTACGATAACAAATTAATAAAAATTTTACCCTAAAATGTTAGTCTGATTTGAACTGTTGATATCACATTTTACCCATATTTTAAAAGGTAAAAATGTTAAATGTTAGCCTGATTTGAACAATTATGTTGATATTACATAGAATTGAATTATTTCTACATAAATGAAAGCTTCTTATACATTTTCTATCACCTTGTTCTGGTGATAATTCTCGTGATAATTCAAAATTGCATACAATAAACTCAAATTTTACTTTTTCTGTCTTAAACCACTTTTAATTTTATACGCAACCCTTTTCATTTTATTAAAAAATGTGTTTGATATCATAGATTAACATGTCCTTTTTACAATATTATTCTGCAAATATAAAATAAATAACTACCACAACAAATCAATATCTATTGTAAATAATAATTTACAATTTTTTACTGATTCTTTTTTCTAAATATCTTTCAACTCAACAATTAAACTTATCTTTAAAAGTTGCTAAATGCAAGAATTATAGAGCAACTATGATTTATCCATTTGCTTTTATTATTCTGTCAATTTTATATTATTCTAACATTAGAATTTTATTCTCCGTCTTCTGTGACATCCTAATCATTTTTGCCTATTTGCCTACCTATTATTGCGTCAATCTTACAAAGTTTAATAAGATCAAATTAACCATATGGCCAACTATTTTTATTTTATCTTTTCCTAAACCTACACTAAGACTATCAATTAAACATACACATTATGGTAAAACCTTGTCCACAAAGAAATCAAATACTATATAAACATCAAAATCTACAATGACCCATCAAACTAAAACTATTTAAGAAGCAAAACCTTTCACTGACAAATAAAACATTTTCACATAACAACATAATATATTTGAAATTGCATATGCATGTATATAACACATATTAATTATCCACAATCTTTCTTCTTCACCAACTGTCTCTAATTTTCTTCTCTTCTTCCTTTCTCTGCATCTTGTCTGGTTTCCAAATGTGATCAAATGAGTGAAGATTAATGCCTCTTCATCCCTTGTTCACAATATAATGTCATTAAGATTCTTAAAAATTTCAACGTACAAAAAGAAACCAAATTACACAAAATTGACGATAATAATACCTCAATACTTAAATTATACATGTACTCAACCAAAACCAAAAACACTAAACTTTGAAAACACAAACACAAAAGACAAATTAATAATAACAACAAATTATTTTCTCATTTAATAATTAAAGATGTCAAAGATCAATTCAATAACAAACTTGTAATAATTCATGAACAAAATATCTTTGGCGTGCATAACCATAATTAACAAGTACATCAACTGAAAGACCATTTACAAGTGTGATAGATGCTCACTCCACTTTCCATTCTCTCACGAATTCAATGGTCAAAAATATGGATTCATTATTCATTTCATGTTAAACATCTACCATAAGCTTGCTTACTAATCTAATCTTCACTACTAAATATCAAACACAAACATTGATCTAAAGGTCTTTATTTTGGTTGTAATAGGGCCAAGCTAAAGGTAGGAAAAAGGATAAAACCAGGCTTTACACTATAGAACTAATTGAGCATTTAAAATAATACAAACCAATAAAACATAAAACATTCAATTTTTTCTTTCCATTTACAAATTTAACCCTACCAATCTCCATGACTTTTCCATTCTCCGCTTTCTTTTTTTATTTCTCTTCCTTTTTGTCTTTTTTCCTTCGCATTTTTTGGTTCTCTTCCTTTTTTGCTTTTTTGCTTTTTCTCATTTTTTTGCTTGATATATTTTCATTTTTCCCCAATTTACAACAACGTAAATTCAGAAAGGGAAAAAATGTGGATAACAAATACAAATTATTACAACCCAACCCACCACTAACTTATAACCTAACTATATGCTATGCTTCTCCCACAATTATTCCCTATAGTCGATTATACCTTTTAAATGCTCAACTTGCTCTTATGGCAAATGTAATGAAAAAAGATAAACAATCAAAGCCAAGGCTCATATTTTGGGTTTCAACTAACAAAAAGTTTCGTTTAAGCTCAAAGGGGCTCACTAAGGATAATATCATGATGGCTTTTTAAGTTGTCAAGATAAATCCTAAATGCCTTCATCCCTTTAATGTTTGCATAAGATTATGTAATCTCGACTAGTATCTGCAAGCAAGTTCTAGATTTGCTTAACCATGAAAGAATGCTCTCAGCAATGAATACTTTTAATTAGTGTTTAATATTTCAAAAAAGCTCAAATTCTTACCAAAGGAAGGTCTCATTCATCTATCACAACAAGCTAATATCATTTTAATTGAAATCCAAGTCAATCAGTTTAAGCATGAAAATATATTAATTCACTCATATTATGCATTTACTGTCCCGGTCAATTTCATTTAATAACCATTCATCTCTAACTATTAAACAAGAAAACAAACACGCAATGTACAATACTAGGAAAACAAAGGATCTAAGATGCAAATGACATAAATAAAGACAAACAATAAAACTAAAAATAATTTAACGACAAATAATAAAAATAATAAACAGAAAAAGATAGAAATACAATACTAAGATGAAGGTGGACGTTGTCTGAAGCGAGTATTTAAATTCACTAGGAAATTCCTCATCTCTACTATGCTAGCCTCAAACTTATCTAATCTATCATTCGTTCCCCGTTCAAATGCAGTTAGTTGATTCAGTAATGATTGATATTCAACAGAAGTAGGAGCAATGTTCCATTACCTAGCTTCGGATGGAAAAACATCATCCTCTTGTCTACCTTTAGCTACTCCGACACGACTGCGCTTGCTACTTAAAGCTTTTATTGTGTCGTCGTTAACGAGAGCATAGCGATCACCTTATCGCCTAACAATCTTCATAGATACCAATGATTGCAAGTCTAAACTAGAGTTGCCTGAAACTAACTGTATAACTGTTTTCTCAGTTAGTAAACCAAGGTGCTCTATAATTTGGGTGACAAATGCTCCAACCACTATTTTACCAGCTCTAGCTTTAGCCATGTCAAATAGATGCATACTTAACCACATACCAAAATTAAAATGTTTAGCATGCACCATACACCACAACACAAACAATTCTGCTTTAAAGACTGCACTTTGGTTGTCTCCTCTACCAAATAATGTAGAAGTTAAAAACCTATGAAGATAGTGAAGGCTAGGGTCCACTAAAGCAGATAATTTAGACTTACTTAGAGAAAAAGCGTTTCTTGAATTAGTAATTTGATTCCAAAAATCTATAGGCCTAAAATCATCATGGTAGCTGCATAAATCATTATCCGAAAATCCAAATATACTATTCAGTACATCTAAAGTAATTACACACGGTATATTTGTTAATTTAAATATTATATTATTCATAGTTCCATCATCGTTAAAGATCAACTGCAAAGTACTCAAAAATTTTAGAGTTAATTTAACGTATAGATTTTTTTTAAATTAAGCAAATATATTCCACTTTATGTTATGCAACAATTCATTCACTCGGTCTGCTATTCCTAATTCAATAATAGCTCTATGATCGATAAATTGATTCCGAATAATCTAACGATCTTTCAAAGTTGCATACCTTAACTGGCTCTCATAACTGTCAAATTGAAGGCAAGTATTACCTAAAATGGGCATATCATCCGATTGAGAAGATGAAGATGTCGAAAACCTCATACAAGGCATACTTGATAACCATACCTGAAACAATAAAATAAAATTATAGAAACACAACTACACATTGCTTGCAATTCTTTAATATAAGGAATGGTTAGAATTCTCAAAATAGTTGTAGCAGGAGATTGTGCACCAATATATCTGTGATAAATAGTCAAATCTACGACATTAAAAATAAGACTAATTCTAATATCACCTAGTAATCTTAAAACATAAGCATCATATTAGTCAATGTTAGGCATAATGAAGCCATTTAGTGGACTAACGAACCTATTCTGGTTAGCTAGAATTTGTTATTTTTCTTTCTTGTAGCTTTTGTTATCTTGTTCATTCTTGACTTTGCCTTATGTGATGTTTTATTTTAGTTAAATCTTGAACTACTTCAAGATAACAATGGAGACAAATATAGTGATTGCAGTAAAAGTGTTGATCTCATGTGACAATTAGTCATCGAGTAAGGTACTGCTTCATATAAGATGTACCAAGGACAAGTCAGATAGTGCACATTACTAGTAGGAAAACTTGAATATTGATATATCCTAAAAGCTTTTGAAACTATCCACAAATAGGGTGTTTTTCCACTCTTGCCTTCTTTAGAAAGACATTGAGGTGAAAGCCTATACTTTCTACTGAGAGGAAGTATTACTTTCCTAAAAGCCACCAATCCTTTCATTACCTGACGTTTCCAATCTACAATTTTTTTTATTTTTCTAAGATACAATGTATAATAAATTAAAGACAGGGTTATACATGTGTTCCATCTTCACGGATCTAATGCAGCTCCATTTCCAGGACGAGTCTGACCTTTGAAACACTTGGATATACTACTTTTAATACCACAAGCCACAAATGAAGGTGGGGAAATCCTTTCTCTCAAACGTCGCTAACATTGCCGCGTACCTTAAAATGTCCGCTTATGCGTTGCGAAGGTCACCTGAGTTGCATCTTCACCGGTTTGGTCTACTCCAGCTGCGTCTCACGCAGGCATGATATTTGGTTGTGCTGCTGAATTGAAAATCTGCACAACCATTTAGGGATTTACTTTCAGTCACTGGTGTGACTTATTAAGTCACACTCATGACTCATTTTTTTTTCTTTTTAATCATATATAATATATAATTTCTTTAAATTTCACAGATGTGACTTAATATAATTTTTTTTAAAATTTTTTAACTTTGACTCAAATATTATAATTGATTTATTTATTCTTATTTACATCACACTATACATTTACAAATTTTATTTTATTTTTTCATTCCTAATTTTTTCTAACTAATTTTATTAATTCATTTTAAATATTCTAACTCTTGTACGAAGAGGCCCCATAATTGATTAATTATCATGCCAGAAGAAGGTGAAATGTCCATTGCCTATCTTAGAGAAGATACTCTATCTGACATTGTCTTTCACTTGTTACATAGTCACCATAGTCCAAGAAGAGTCATATCTTGGTTAAGTTTTCCAAAAGCTTGCCTTTTTCAAATAGTGTGAATGTACTTACTTTAGCCATAATGCTTGCTTATCAATAAGTATTCTTTATGTCCTCTTCATTACGAGCGTATTATGATTGAGATAATTTCTAATCTCCCTTCATCACTAGGTAAGCAAAGCTACCTCCATTTCACCTTGGCTAGAGCAAATTTAGAGCTATCCACTGCTTACAAAAATTGTCTAATTAGCCTTTGTATTATCTTTGTTATGTTTATAAGTATAAAAACATGTGAGGACCAATAGATATGTAAGCTATTAACTAATGAATTTATCAATTTCTCTTATAGTTATAGATAAGTTTTAAGTTACAGTTGATGGAAATCCTTTTCTAATCCTTTCTATCAAATCATGGAACTCATTAGTAAGGGGTCTTTTAAAAGATATAGTAATTCCAAAATAAGTTATTGGGGGTTTCCTAACTTTTAAACCTATCAAGGATGAAAGCCATATATATTTATATATATTTCAAAACTAAGAATGTGGCTTTATTTGTATTAATAAATAGCCTTAACATAATCTTGAAAGTATTCAAATCAACCTTTAAAAAACTAACAAAACAATCATCAACCTTAGAGAAAAGGATAAGCTTATCTACAAATGAGAGGCTGCAAATCTTAAATTTTTTGCACATTTAATGAAATTGGAAATTTGTCTCTTAATGAATGACTAGCTTGATGAGTCAATTTCACACCTCAATGCCAAGTTTGAAGAGCTAAGGAGATAAAGGATCTCCTTACCTCAATCCTCTATGACTTTGGATGAATTTAGTGGGTTCCTCATTAACTAGAATGCTATATGATACAATGGTGATATATTCTTCATTCTAATGTATAAGTAAAATTGGAAAACTAGGGATCTCAGTACGTTGAGGATAAAGCTCTAATTTATATGTACAAGTGATATCGAGGTTCCTCTTCACCTTAGAAAAAGGTTATAAAAGGGTTCCTTTTTGACGTGAAAGAATGACAAAGGTTACTTTTTGCCTTAAAAAGAAGAATTATAGTGGAATTCCAAAAAGAGTCTTCGAAGTGGATGTAAGCAAGGGCTGTTTACCAAACTAGTGTAAATTAATTTGCATTTTCTCTTCCTTATCCTCTTTAAATTGTTATTCAATTATTTGATTAACATCCATTTATTCATATATATATTAATTGTTGATAAATCGATTTCATTGGTTAATAAATTTCTTGATTATTAAAAACACCTTATTCACCTTCCCTCTTAGGTTCCATTAGGATCTAACATCACTTTTAACAAGACTACGTATAAATATATATATTGATTGTTGACAAATTAAGTTCATTGGTTAGAAAAATTATTGATTTTTCTAAACACCTAATTCATCCCCCTATTTGGTGACATTAGGATCTAACAACATTTTATCATGTAACACCCCACCTTCACGAGGCATATAACCGAACATCCGACAGATGATCAGGAACATACCTTATGAAAGTGGTATGTTAGAGCGATCACATTCACTTATTTTGGCATCATACATAACATAAGTAGTCAAAAGATCAAACATTCAAAAATATGATATCAAAAACATAATTTATATTGTAGCATTTCACTACAAAATCCATATATATGATATCAAAAACATATAAGAGTTTACTACTCTTTTACAACATTCTACATGAATGAGGAACTATACAAAAACATTCTATCTAAACTCCTCAGTATCAGCTGACTGACCTTTGAGCCATTCTTAAGTCCAAAATCGACAGAACTAGATGTCTACTAGTTTGCCTTAAGAACTTTGTCTCCCTCGTACCTGAAAATCAAATCGATGTGCTCACTCATATCAAAACACATATATCACATATCAAAACCAATTTCACAATATACTTCATCTTAAATATACATCATGAACATCACACATTTCACATACTCATTTCATAATAATATTATCATTTTCTCAATCATTCAAACATCACAATTCAATAAATCATTTAATCTTTCACAAAATACATGTATGTGTACAAATACAAATGCATATGTGACTCGCTTTCATTGTTACTTTGTTGTGACCGAGCATCTTTTTAACTATCCTGTATTCGTTGTGGATATCGAGCTCATTCATAAATGTCCTGTATCTATTGTACATACCAGGCTCATTTTATATACTAAACATGTGGCTCTTTATGTGCATTTCTGAGCTTTAAGCTCTTTTTCATTGGTCACTCTGGTCACAACTCCTTTATCTAATTATGTATAATAATGTAATGAAATGCATGAATTCACATATTACACTTTCAATAACTTTCATTCATTTTAGATATAGTCATTTTTCATGTTCATCGGACCTAAGTCCGACATTCAACATTTTTGTTGAGAACATATAGTTTTCCCAATACACATTCAATCAGAAACACTCCCAATGCAATCTCATTTATCAAACTCCTCGGACCATCAATGTTTGGAATTATCACATTCACATCAGTAACAATTTAATAATTGAAATTTAAGAAGATACAATCAATCCTAGTGAGAAACATCTAGGTTAACTCACAGTAAGCTTCATATAGCTATTGCTTGGACGAACCGGCAATGTCTGGATGTTGGCGTTCGACTTAAGCATCTAATTCATACAATAAACACATTACTAAATTGATCATTCAAATTAGTATTCAATCATACACATATGTATATGTGTTATGTACAATGCATGCTCAATGATTTTCCTGGGTATGTGTCCTTAATCACAAGCCATGATCATTCAAACATTATCACTTGGATATTTCTAGTTTACACTTAGGTTTATACCTCAAGAATACTTGCTCGTTCTAATATCATCAATCATTCATTCACCAATGTTATTTTAGCATTATATGATCATATAATATCCAAATTCTCATTCATTATTACGTAATACACCTTACTCACTTTCTTTGGATCACATTAGCATTTCTATGAACACTTTTATGCTATTAATGACTCTAAATTTCCAAATTTCATATACATTGATATCATCAATTCATTCCTTTGTTAAAACATCAATTATCAACCTAAACATATCAAGCTCTTTAACCAATTAATCAAGCAACAATCTAGGTTCATTCCAAGCCTTAATCAAGTCTAAACACACCAATTTAGAGTGATTTTTTTCTCAGTTGGTTCAACATATACACAAAATAGAAATTATTAATCCAGAACTAGGCTCACGATCATGGGGAACCTTGCGATAGTCGTGACAGAAGGTAATTAAACAGGTCATGATGGTGCACTGAAGGCCACGATCATGCACAGTCTTTCTTCCTCAATTCTCCATAAATTTCATATACTTAGAGACATCACTACCATATGAATTTTTCCAGAATTCATCTCCTATAAAGCTACTTCATTTCATGCTAGTCTAGCTTCCATAGTGGTTACATTAAATCCCACAAAAATCTACTTATTTGCTTCATTACAATTCACTTTATACCATCATACATGCAGTCTTAACTTTTCCAGATTTGAAAACACTTCAGTAACACCTATCTTTAACATGAATTCATCATCAATTATACTTCAAATCCTAACTCAAATCATCCATATAATAACTCATAAACCATCATAATCATTTACACAAAAAAAGAACAAAAATCCATAAATTCCTTCATCAACATTTCAACACACTTTATCAACATTAACATCATCAATCTATCCTTAAACTATCATCATTTATGCTTCTATTAAAACAAACAAACCATGAAGAACAAGATCTTACTTATTTGTTTAACTCCAAAACGCTTGAAATCATCTCATAACCCTATCTTTCCATGCTTACACGATCATCAACTTTCAAGGTAGAATAGGCTAGGTTTTTAGTAACAAGAAGAGATAACAAAGATCTTAGAGTGGTAAGGTGCAAGATTTAAGCAAGATTTCAATTTAGTAAGTGGGTAGGTGAGAGTGTCATGAGTGGAGAAGAAAGAAGAAGATGAGAGAATGAAGCAAAAAGTAACAAATGAAAGACAAATGAAGATGGTCTTTCAAAGGTAAGTGTCGTGACACTTGTCACTTGCCACTTGTCATTTTCCTATGGTTCCCATTTATCTTTTAATAACTAGTCCATTTGTCTCTCAATTTTCATGTCATTTGTCACCCAATTTTCTATATCTCTTGTCAATAAATCCTAATGCCAAGTGTCACTCATTTCTATTGTCTTGAGTCACTTATTTTTATTATCATTTATCAATTTGTCTTGCCACTTGGCATTTTTTTAGTCCAAAAATACACATAAATTCATAAATCTCCCAATTTTAATAAATAAATTCTAAATTAGTAATTGGAACCATCAGACCGAAATTCAAGACATAAAAATTCACAATTCACTTTATGATCATTTTAAGTCTTTCATATCTGGAACATGTTAATTGAGTGCATATACAGTCTTTGCAATGTGTACAAAAATTAAAATTCATATGTGTGTATGCTAATGGTATGCATGTGAATGCTATGCACCTCATAATTTCTCAATGCTATTTCTCAAGTATCTTGATAGCCTAGGGCTCTAACTCTTAGTATGGAAAATAGGATATTACAATTCTCTACCCTTAAAAAATTTCGTCCTTGAAATTCTTACCTGATTGATCAAATAGATAGGGGTATTGATTCCTCATATTCTCTTTCGTTTCCTGTATGGCTTCTTCTCTCGAATGATTCCTCCGAAGGACTTTCACCAATAGGATCATTCGGTTTCTGAATTGCTTCATTTGCTAGCCCACTATTTTGATCAGTTTTTCAACATAACTCAAGTTACTAGCAATTTCAATCTCTGAGCCGGTAACATATGTATCGAATTAGACCGATATCTCCTGAGCATACTGAAATGAAACATATTGTGAATTTAAGCCATTTCAGTAGGTAGTGCTAACTTATAAGCCAATGGTCCAACTCTCTCAATAATCTCATATAGACTAATGTGTCTAGGGCTTAGTTTACCCTTTTTACCAAACCTCAGCACACCTTGCCAAGGTGATACTCTCAGAAACAGTTTATCTGTTACTTGGTACTCCATATCTCTCTGCTGCAGATCTATATAACTCTTCTATCTATCTTGGCCCGTTTTAATTTTACTACGGATCAGTTTAACCTTATCAACAGTATCTTGAATCAACTCTAGGCCTTCAACAATCTTTAGACCCTCTTCATCCCAATACAAAGGCGAATGACACTTTCTACTATATAAAGCCTCATATGGTGCCATACTAATACTACTATGATAATGATTATTGTAAGCAAATTCAATCAAAGCTACATATTGATCTCATGCTCCTTAGAACTCCAAAACACAAGCTCTTAGAATTTCCTCAATAATCTTAATTGTTCTCTCTCTCTGTCCGTCCGTCTGAGGATGAAATATTGTACTGAAGTTCAACTTCATACCCAAAGTTATCTGTAAACTACCCCAAAATCTCGAAGTAAATCTGGAGTCTTAGTCCAATACAATAGATACTGGGATCCCATATAATCTCACTACTTCATTCACATACCTTCAAGCTAACTGATCCAGTGTATTATTCTCTCTCACTAATAAAATGAGTCGACTTTGTCAATCTATCAACAATGACTCATATGGAATTATGTTGCCTCAAAATTCTCGACAAACCCATAATGAAATCCATAGTAATTCTCTCCTATTTCCACTCTGGAATAAGCAATGATTTTAACTTCCCAACCGAAGCCTGATGTTTTGCCTTAATCTGTTAGCAAGTCAAACACTTAGCCACATATTCAGCCACTTACTTCTTCATCCCTGGCCACTAGAAATGTTGTTTCAACGTATTATACATTTTAGTAGTACCAGGATGTATAGCATAAGCTGCTATGTGTGCTTCCTCCAAAATCTCTTTTCTCAAATCATCCACATTATGTACACACAATCTCTGCTTTAAACACAATGCATCATTTCTCAATTCAAACTCAGAATTTGAATTTAGTTTTAACTTCTTGATAAGATTCACTAATTTTGGATCCTTACTTTGAGCTTTTCTGATCTTTTCTTAGAACATCGGTCTAAGCTTGAACGTAGTTAATAATGCTTGATTCTGCCCCAAATTTAACTCAACATTTAATGTTCTTAATTGTACTACGTTTGGTAACCTCGATGATTAAATTTGAGCCACATTACTATTAGATTTCCTGCTTAATGCATCAGCTACAACATTAGCTTTACCGAGATGATATTCAATTATGTAATCATAGTCTTTCAGCAATTCAATCCACCACCTTTATCTCATATTCAACTCCTTCTAGCTCAATAAATACCTCAAACTTTTATGATCAGTGAATATCTGAAATGTCTCACCATATAAATAATGTCTCTAAATTTTTAAAGCAAATACCACTGCAGCAAGCTCTAAATCATGTATCAGATAATTAAACTCATAAGACCTTAACTATCTCGAAGCATAAGTAATCACTTTACCATGCTGCATCAGAACATATCCTAATCCCTGGTGTGACACATCACTATACACAACATATCTTTCAGATCTAGATGGAATAACTAAAACCGATGCTATAGTTAACCGATGCTTTAGTTCCTCAAAACTCCTTTGGCATTCATCAGTCTATCTGAATGATATATTCTTCCTCAAAAGCTTTGTCAAAGGTACTGAGATCAAAGAAAACCCCTCGACAAACCTCCTATAATATCCTACCATTCCAAGAAAACTTCATATCTCTGACACATTTCTCGAAGCTTTCCACTTCATCACTACTTCTACTTTCTTTGAGTCTACCTATATACCCTGTCCAAATATTATATGACCCAAAAATACTACTTGATCAAGCCAAAATTCACACTTACTGAACTTGGCATTCAATTGGTTCTCTCTCATTATCTGTAGGATTAACCTCAAATGCTCATAATGTTCCTCTCTACTTTTCGAGCACATCAAAATATCATTGATGAACACAATTACAAAATGATCTAGGTAAGGTTAAAAGACCTTATTCATCAAAGTCACAAAGGCTGCTGGAGCATTCTTTAACCCAAAAGGCATCACCGTAAACTTAAAGTGCCTATATCTAGTCCTGAATGCGCTCTTCGGTGCCTCAGCTTCTGCTATTTTCAATTAATAGTACCCTGATCTCAAGTCCAACTTAGTAAACACCTGAGCTCTCTGTAATTGATCAAGTAAATCATCAATCCTCGGTAAGGGATTTTTATTTTTCACTGTTACTTGATTCAACTGCCTATAATCAATACACAATCTCAAAATCCTGTCTTTCTTCTTCACAAATAAAACTGGGGCTCCCCAAGGTGACACACTTGGTCTAACAAAACCCTTATCCAATAACTCCTATAACTGAGCCTTAAGTTCCTTAAGTTCTACAGATATCATCCTATATGGAGGAATAGATATAGGATCAGTACCTAGAACAAGGTAAATAACGAGCTCTATCTCCCTATCTAGGGGTAAACCAGATAACTCAGTGGGAAACTGATAGTAAGTTTTCGATATAAATAAGTTTTAATAATTTAACCTCGATATTCTGCAAGCACACGAGTCGTTCGCTTAGTACTTAAGGTGCAATCTCACGAGGAGGGTTAATCTAGTCCTAAAATCTAAGGCTGAAAATAATTCGCAATAATTTAGAATGAACAAAACTAAAACAAGAATTATTTCAATCACACAATCAATTCTAAAAATCAAATTCAAAAATATAAACAAAATAGTAATTGCAACACCAATCAAGAATCAACCTAAGAACTAACAATTGAGAGAAAGCGAAATTTTATCTGACTTTGATGAAAACCTAACTAATTATGAATTACTAGATCACCGATTCTAGGTTGATTACTCTCTCTCGAGTTATAACCACTGACCATAATTTATAAACCCTAATCAGATTATAGGAATTGCAATCTCTCGATTAAAATTTTATCCAAAACCTAAGTTAGATCTGAAGTCGTCCAAAAACTATCAAAAAACTAAGCAAGATCTCTCTTCACACAAATTTACCAATTTGATTTAATTCTTGTTCTATTAAATTACCTAACTCTCGTTAGCCCAATTTAATGGTTTTTCACTCAGTTCACCCTCTCATTTTATCACTGAATTATGCAAGTACAGAATTTAAATCACAAGAAATCCAATAAAAGCACAACAATCAAATTTCATCAATATCAAAGATAAAATATCCCAAAGGTGAGTTTAGATAACCCTCAACATTCAAAAAATTCTATCATCGACGGCTATCCCAAATTCTATACAATCATAAAATTGAAATTAAACCAGAAGTATAATCGAAATGGATGACAGAGGCAGCAACGGCGGGAAACCTCCTATTCCAGGAAGTAGTTCGCGTAGGCTTCTTCTCCACGTCTCTCTTCCTTCTTTTCTTTCTCAATCTCTTGATGTACTCTCTAGGGTTTCTGAATTATGGCTGACACAAAAGCCCCCTTTTGTGTTCTTCTTGTTCTTTAAATACCTTTTGTGTTCTGAATAGCCATAGGATTTTTTCGAGGTCGAAAAGGTCTAAAAAATTCCTCGAAACTTGACATTTTCACTTGTTTACACATCTGTTTGATGCAGGCCACATTCGTGGGCTGTGTCATATTCCTCTGTCGGGCCACGATCGTGCACTGGCTCCAGTGCTTCTGTCATCGTGGGCCGTTGTTTAGGCCCGAATGTCTCCTAAACTTCTCTGTTCTTCGATGTTGACCCTAAAACACTAACAAACACGTCAAGGTACCTCAAAAACATAATATTTAAGATCAAAGACTTATACTAACCTATAAAAACACTTAAACACACAAACTAACACAATTCTAACCTAAACACATACTAAACA
>JANQAP020466824.1:0-15565 GCA_026874005.2 Erythroxylum coriaceum | reverse complement strand
GCTAATTCTACAACTGAAGCTGAGTACATTGCTGCCTCGGATGCAGCTAAGGAAGCTGTATAGATCAGGAAGTTCATCACTGAGCTTGGAGGTGTTCCTAGTATTGCAAGTCCTATAGACCTTTATTGTGATGATAATAGGGCTATAACATAGGCTAAGGAACTAAGCTCACATCATAGATCCAAACACATACTTAGACGTTTCCATCTGATTAGAGAGATCATTGGGAGAGTAGACGTGAAGATATGCAAAGTGGGTACAAATGACAACATTGCCAATCCACTTACTAAGCCTCTTCCACAGCCTAAGTATGAGAGTCATACGAGGTCTATGGGTATTAGATATTTGACTGATTGGGCCTAGTGTAAATGGGAGATTGTTAGTATTGTGCCCTAGGCCAATGTTCATATGTGACTTTTGTATTGACATTCTGACTTATTAATAATATATTATGAGGTATTCTTTTAAATATGCATGTATATTGTTTATGTAATGTGATTTACATTCCATGAATAGTATTAGGTTTATGTCATCAAGTATGTGACTTGATAGTAAAACTATAAGCATTATAATACTACTCTAAATTATCCCTAGTTGATCATTATTAGTGGAACAATAATGAATTAAGGCTAGTATGTGTTCTGATTGATGATGACATTTTACTGATCATAGATATGAGTTATCAAATCAGATATATAGATATATGTTAGAGAACATATATTGGACCGACCCTTAGAGAGAACACTACATGGTTTCATGCCATTAGTGATTCTCAATATGGTTTGACTTCAGTCCTTTGACCTGAAGTCATCATGGTTCCCTACATAAGGAATTTAGTGTTTCGACATTAGACTAAGTTATCTTTAACCGGATAACAAGTAGTCTTATGTTGGACATTAAATGAATCATACGGAGGGATACGAATGATGTAGATGGGATTTGTACCTCTCTTAAATGAGAGAGATATCATTTAGGCTTCTTGACAACTTTGATTGAAGAAATGTATGGCCATGCTCAAATAAATTGATGAGGAGTCATCAATGTCATTTGTTATAGTCAGCCAACTTAGGAATCAAGAAACTATGATTAATCAAAGGTTGATATGTACCATGCCTTATGATTAATCTTGATATCGTGTTACAAAGGGATTAAGTTTGTAACTACAGTTACAGGTTAAATCGAATTACCGATCCTTATTTGATTTAGGTAGTCATAATGTCTTGCTAGAGGCCACTTATGACTTATAAGCCTTGAAGTATGATCAAGCCCATTGCCAACATCAAATGAGCCTATAGGGTCGCATACAAAGAGTGATGTGATTTGAGCTTATTCTCTTGGGCCTAATTTATTAGGCATTGAATAAATATATGTGGATATATTTATTGGGTTAAATTGAATTAAGTTATCGGGCTTTTATTATATGATATATAATTTGGGCCGAAACTTATTAGGATTCCATAATCCTAATTGATTTAGGATTATGATATTCTTATTCCTATCAAAATAGGATTGTCCTATTCTCACTAGGAATAGGGATAAGGGCTTCTCCATAAATAGAGGGCTTATGTCTCATTAGAGTTCATATGAAAAAGCCCTAGCTACCTAGTCACTCATCCCTTTTTCCCAAGAGAAAAAACAAACTGTGTGGCGTTCTAAAGTGTTTTAGAATGTGCTAGCACACATTAGCCACTGATCGAATTGTTCATCCTCATGTGGATACTGGTAGAGGATTTTTACGAGTTGCAGCATCAAGATATTTGAAAATAATTCCAATCCGCGAGCTTCAATAGGTAATTTTGTACACTTCTTGCTGTAAAATTTTAGTTAACCAAGGTATAAGACCTGAAATCCTATGGTCCATTCTGCTACGCATTGTACATTCTTGGGCCATAAGTGATCCAATAGTTATCTCTCCGAAGGTGCCCAGCAATTGTGCCAATGAGTTGTTTTATCACCAAAGGTGCCCAACGACTGTGCTTGTTTTACTAATCGAAGGTGTCAAGCGACCATGTGAATGGGTCATTGTGCCCATTACAAAGTTGCCAATGGGCTATTTTCTCATTTAACGTGTCTTGTGACTATGCCAATGGGCTCTTTTTCCCATCAAAGGTGCCCAACAAAAATGCCAACGGGCTATTTTCTCACCGAAGGTGCCCAACGATAGTGTCAACAAGTTGTGTTTCTCACCGAAGGTGCCCAACGACCTTGTTAATAGGTTGTTTTTCCCAACACAAGTGTACTAATGGGCTATTTTCTCACCAAAGGAGCCTAGGGATCATGCCAATGGGTTATTTACCCACCGAACATACCCAAGGGCAATGTTAATGGGTTTTTTTCATACCGAAGGTGCCCAGCAACAATGCCAACGACTTGTTTTCTAACCAAAGGTGTTAGCGACCTTGCCAATAGGTTGTTTTTCCCAACACAAGTGCGCTAACGAGCTATTTTCTCACCAAAGATGCCCAAGGACCGTGCCAGTATGCTATTTAGCCCATCGAAGTTGCCCAACGGTAATGCCAACAGGCTTTCTTCACACCAAAGACACCCAGGGACTGTACCATCGGCCTATTTTCTCACCGAAGATGCTAGGGGATAGTGCCAACGAATTGTTTTTTCACCGAAGGTGCCTTGGGATTGTGCCAATGTGTTGTTTTACTCACCAAAGATGCCCAGCGATGATGTCAATAGATTGTGTTGCCTAACAAAGGTGAGCTAAAGAGTTGTTTTCTTACCATAGATTCCCAACGTCCTTACCAATGGGTGGTTTTTCCCACCACAAGTGCCCTTGCGGGTTCTTTTCTCACTAAAGGAGCCCAACGACCATACCAATGGTCTACTTAGCACATCGAAGGTTCCCAACAGCAATACCAACATGTTGTTTTCTCACAGAAGGTGCGCAACGATCTTGCCAACAAGTTGTTTTCTCACCGAAGGTGCCCAGCGACAATTCCAAAGGGTTGTTTTGCTCACCAAAGGTGAACAACGATTAAGATAATAGGTTGTTGTGCCTAATGCAAGTATGCCAATGGACTATTTCCTCATTGAAGGTGCCTAGTGACTATGCCAATGAGCTCTTTTTCCCACTAAAGGTGCTTAATGACAATTTCAATAGGCTATTTTCCTATCGAAGGTGCCCAGTAACTGTGTCAATGGGTTGTTTTTCTCACCGAAGGCCCCCAGCGACCTTGTCAATAGGTTGTTTTACCCAACATAAGTGTGCCAAAGGGTTATTTTCTCACCAAAGGTGCCCAGGGACCGTGCTAATGGGATATTTAGCCCACTGAAGGTGCCCAAGGCCAATGCCAACAAGCATTTTTCAGACCAAAGGTGCCTAACGTCTATGCCATTGGCATATTTTCTCACTGAAGGTGCCAAGGGATTGTGCCAACGAGTTTTTTTTCTCACTGAAGATCTCCAGTGATCTTGCCAATGGGTTGTTTTACCCAACAAAAGTATGCTAACACGCTATTTTTACACCAAAGGTATCTAGCGACCATGCCAAGGGATATTTAGCCTACTGAGCGTACCAAGGGTGATGTCAATATGTTGTTTTCTCGTCAAAAATGTCCATTGACCATGCTAATGGGATCTTTTTCCCACCAAGGTGCCCAACGACAATGCCAATGGGCTATTTTCTCTCTGGAAGTGCCCAACAACTGTGCCAACGAGTTGTTTTATCACCGAAGGTGCCTAGCGACTACGCCAAAGTGTTGTTTTGCTAACTGAAAGTTTCTAGTGACTATACCAATGAGTTGTTGTGCCCATCGCAAGTGTGCCAACTAGTTATTTTCACATTGAAGATACCCAACGATTATGCTAATGGGCTCTTTTTCCCATCAAAGGTGCCCGACAATAATGCCAATATGCTGTTTTCTCACTAAAGGTGCCCAAGGATGGCGCCAACTGGTTGCTTTTCTCACTGAAAGTGCTCAATGACCTTGCCAATGGGTAGTTTTGCCTAAAACAAGTGTGCTAACGGGCTATTTTCTCACCAAAGGTGCCCAAGGATTGTGCCAATGAGCTATTTAGCCCACTGAAGGAGCCTAATGGCAATGTCAACAATTTTTTTCATACAGAAGGCACCCAGCGACTGCACCATCGAGCATGTTTCTCACCAATGGTGCTAGGGGATCGATCCAACGAGTTCTTTTCTCACAGAAGGTGCCCCGCAACTATGTCAACAAGTTGTTTTATTCACCAAATATGCCCAGCGATTATGTCAACGGGGTATTTTGACCAATAAAAGTGAGCCAACAAGTTGTTTTCTCAGCAAAAGTGCCAAACGACCTTGCCAATAGGTTGTTTTGCCCACCACAAGTATGCTAATGATTTGTTTTGTCACCAAAGGAGCCCAACGGCCAAACCAATGGATTGGTTAGCCCACCCAAGATGCCCAACGACAATGCCAATAGGTTGTTTACTCACCAAAGGTTCCCAACAACTATGCCAACGAGTTGTTTTCTCACCAAAGGTGGCCAATGACTGTGTCAAAGGGTCGTTTCGCTCATCAAAGTTGTCCAGCAACTGTGTCAAAGGCATGTTGCACTCACTGCTAGTGTGCCAATGGGTTGTTTTCTCATTGAAGGCATCCAACAAATGTACCAATGGGGTTTTTTTGCCTTTGAAGGTGGCAAATAACTATGCCAATGGGCTATTTCCTCACTGAAGGTGCCCAGCGACTGTATTAACGAGTTGTTTATCTTGCCAAAGGTGTTCATCGACCTTGTCAACTGGTTGTTTTGCCCAACACAGGTGAGCTAACGTGCTATTTTCTCACCAAAGGTGTCTAAGGACCATGTCAATGGGAAATTTAGCCCATCAAAATTGTACAAGGGCTATGCCAATGGGCTATTTTCTTACTAAAGGTGCCTAGCGACTGGGCTAATGTGCTCCTTTTCCAGCCAAGGTACCCAATTACAATGTCAACGGGCTATTTTCTCACCAAAAGCTCCTTGTTACCGTGCCCATAAGTTGTTTTCTCACTGAAGTTGCTTAGCAACTATGTCGAAGGGTTGTTCTACTCACCGAAGGAGTGCAGCGACCATGCCAATGGGTTATTATACCCACCAAAAGTGTGCCAATGGACTATTTTCTTATTGAAGGTGCCTAGTGACTGTGCCAATGGGCTCTTTTTTCCCATCGAGGGTGTCCAACGAAAATGCCAACAGGTTATTTTCTCACCGAAGATGCCCAGCAACAGTATAAACAAGTTGTTTTTCTCACCAAAAGTCCCCAACAATCTTGCCTATGAGTTGTTTTACTCAACAAAAGTCTGTTAACGAGCTATTTTCTCACCAAAGGAGCACAGAGACTATGCCAATGGGCTATTTTACCTATCGAAGGTGCCCAAGGGCAATGCCAATAGGCTTTTTTCATACCGAAGATTCCTAGCAATAGTGCCAACGGGTTGTTTTTCTCATTGAAGGTGCCTAGCAACCTGGCAAATGGGTTGTTTTGCCAATGACAAGTGTATTAAAGGGCTATTTTCTCACCAAAGGTGATCAGGGATCGTACCAATGGGATATTTAGCCCTCCAAAGGTGCCCAACGACAATACCAACGGGCTTTTTTCAAGTTGAAGGTGCCCAAGGTTACCAACGAGTTGTTTTCTCACTGAAGGTGCCAAGGGACCATGCCAACGGGATGTTTTCTCACAGAAGGTGCCTCGCGACCATGCCAACGGTTGTTTTGCTCACCAAAGATGCCCAGCGATCATATCAACGAGCTGTTTTTTCGTAACAAAGGTGAACCAACTAGTTGTTTTCTCACCAATTTGACAATGGGTTATTTTCCTACTAAAGGTACCGAAGGGCAGCGTCAACTTGCTATTTTTTTGCTAAAAGCACCTATCAACCATGCTAATGGGCTCTTTTTCCCACCAAGGTGCCCAATAATAACATCTACGGGTTGTTTTTCTTCCTGAAGGTGCCCAATGACTGTGCCAACGAGTTGCTTTATCATCGAAGGTGTCTAGCGACTATACCAAAGTGTTGTTTCACTCACTGAAGATGTGCAGCGACCATGCCAATGGGTTGTTGTGCCCACCGCAAGTGAATGACTATGCCAATGGGCTCTTTTTCCCATCGAATGTGCCCATCGACAATGCCAACATGCTGTTTTCTCACCGAAGGTACCCAGCGATAGCACCAACGGGTCTCATCAAAGGTGCCCAGTGACCTTGCCGATGGGTTATTTTCCTAACAAAAATGTGCTAATGAGCTATTTTCTGAGCAAAGGTGCCTAAGGACTGTGCCAATGGGCTATTTAGCCTACCGAAGGAGCCCAACGGCAATGCTAATGAGCTTTTTTTCATACCGAAGGCACCCAGAGATTGCACCATCGAGTTAGTTTCTCAACAAAGGTTCTAGGGGATTATGTCAATGAGTTATTTTCTCACCGAAGGTGTCCCGTGACCTTATGTACAACTTGTTTTGTTCACCAATGATGCCTAGTGACCATGTCAATGGGATGTTTTGCCTAACAAAAGTGAGCCTACGGACTATTTTCTCACCAAAAGTACCCAACGACCTTGCCAATGGGTTGTTTGGCCCACCACAAGTGCACTAATAGGTTGTTTTCTCACTAAAGGAGCCCAACGACCATACCAATGGGTTGCTTAGCCCACCCAAGATACCTAATAGTAATGCCAACAGGTTGTTTTCTCATCTAAAGTGCCCAGCAACTGTGCCAACGAGTTGTTTTCTCACGAAAGGTGCCCAACAACTATGTTAAAAGGTTGTTTTGCTCACCAAAGTTACCCAACAACTGTGTTAAAGGGTTGTTGCGCTCATTGTAGGTGTACTAATAGGTTCTTTTCTCATTGAAGGTGCCCAGCGACTGTACCAATGCAGTTTTTTTACCACCAAAGGTGGCAAATGACTATGCCAATGGATTGTTTTCTCATTGAAGGTGCCCAGTGACAGTGTCAACGAGTTGTTTATCTCACCAAAGGCGCTCAGTGACCTTGCCAACTGATTATTTTACCCAATACAAGTGTGCTAATGCACTACTTTCTCACCAAAGGTTTCTAGGGACCATGCCAATGGGAAATTTAGTCCATCCAAGGTGCACAAGGGCAATGCCAATGGGTTCTTTTCTCATCAAAGGTGCCTAACAATCGGGCTAATACACTCTTTTTCCCACTAAGGTGTGCAATGACAATGCCAACGAGCTATTTTCTCATCAAAACTTCCTAACGACTATGCAAACGAGTTGTTTTCTCACTGAAGGTGTCCAGCAATCGTGTCGAAGGGTTGTTTTGCTCACCAAAGGAACCATGCCAATAGGTTGTTGTGCCCATCGCAAGTGTGCCAATGGACTATTTCATCATTAAAGGTGCCCAGTGATTATGCCAATGGCTCTTTTTCCCACCAAAGGTGTCCAATGAAAATGTCAATGGGTTGTTTTCTCATCGAAGGTGCCCAGCAATAGTGCAAATGGGTTGTTTTGCCAAACACAAGTGTGTTAACGGGCTATTTTCTCACCAACGGTGACAAGGGACTATGTTAATAGGCTATTTAGCCCATTGAAGGTGCCCAACGACAATACCAACGGGCTTTTTTCACACTGAAGGTGCCCAAGGACTATACCATCAGGTTGTTTTCTCACTGAAGGTGCCAAGCCAACGGGTTATTTTCTTACCGAAGGTGCCTCATAATAATGCCAACGGATTGTTTTGCTCACCAAAGATACACAGCGACCATGACAACTGGCTATTTTTTCCTAATAAAAGTGAACCAACGAGCTACTTTCTCACCAAAGGTGCCCAACTACATTGACAATAGGTTGTTTTGCCCACCTTAAGTGCACTAATAGGTTGTTTTCTTACCAAAGGTGCCAAAGATACTTAGCCTACCAAAGGTGCATAATGACAATGCCAATAGGTTGTTTTCTTACCTAAGGTGCCCAATAATTATGTCAAAGGGTTATTTTCTCATCGAAGGTGCCCAACGACTGTGCCAAAGGGTTGTTTTGCTCACGAAAGTTATCCAGAGACCATACTAATGGGTTTTTTCACTCATTGTAGGTGTGCCAACGGGCTGTTTTCTCATTGAAGGTGCCCAACAACTATAAAAATGGGCTCTTTTCTCCACCAAAGGTGGCGAATGACAATGCCAAGGGGCTATTTTCTCACCAATGTTGCCCATCGATTATACCAATGGGTTGTTTTCCCATTAAAGGTGTGCAACGACCTTGCCAATGGGTTGTTTTGCCAAACACAATTGAGTTAACGCACTATTTTTACACTAAAGCTGTCCATGGACTGTGTCAATAGGATATTTAGCCCATTAAAGGTGCACAAGGGAAATGCCAATGGGCTATTTTTTGGCCAAAGGTGGCTAGCGACTGGATTAATAGACTCTTTTCCCACCATTGTGGCCAAGGACAATGCCAACGGGCAGTTTTCTCACCAAAGGCTCCTAGCGATTGTGGAATGGACTCTTCTCCCACTAAAAGTGCCTAATAACAATGGCAATCACTATTTTGTGCCAACGGGTTGTTTTTCTCACCAAAGGTGCCCAACAACCTTGCTAATGGGTTGTTTTGTCTAACACAAGTGTACTAACGTGCTATTTTCTCACTAAAGGTGTCCCGGGATCATGCTAATGGGATATTTAGACCACTGAGGGTGCCCTAGAGCAATGCTAACAGACTATTTTCTCGCCAAAGGTTCCCAGCAACTGTACTAATGGGCTCTTTTTCCCACCAAGATGCCCAACGACAATGCCAACAAATTGTTTTCTCACCAAAGGCTCCCAACAATTATGCCAACGAATTGTTTTCTCACTGAAGATGCCTAGTGACTGTGTCAAAAAGGTTGTTTTGCTCACGAAGGTGTCCAGCGACCACGTCAATGGGTTGTTGTGCCCATCGCAAGTGTGCCAAAGTGATGTTTTCTCATTGAATGTGCCTAGTGATTATGCAAATAAGCTCCTTTTCCCACTAAAGGTGCCCAATAAAAATGCCAACAAGCTGTTTTCTCACCAAAGATGCCGACGATGGAGCAAATGGGCATTTTCCTCACCAAAGGTGCCTAGCGGCCTTACCAATGGGTTATTTTACCCAACACATGTGTGATAATGGGCTATTTTCTCACCAAAGGAGCACAGGGACCGTGTCAATGAGCTATTTTTCCTACCGAAGGTGCCCAAGGACAATGCCAACGAGCTTTTATTATAAAGAAGATGCACAACAATAGTGCTAATGGGTTGTTTATTTCACCGAAGGTGCCCAGTGACCTTACCAATCGATTATTTTCCAAAACATAAGTGTGCTAAAGGGCTATTTTCTCACCAAAGGTGCCCAAGCATCATGCCAATGGGCTATTTAGCCCACTGAAGGTGCCCAACGACAATGCCAATGGGGTTTTTTCATGCCGAAGGTGCCCAACGACAATGCCAATGTGGAAAGGTTGTTTTGCTCACGAAGGTGTCCAACAACCATGCCAATGGGTTGTTATGCCCACCATAAGTGTGCCAAAGTGCTATTTTCTTATTGAATATGCCTAATGAGTGTGCCAATGAGCTCTTTTTCCTACCAAAGATGCCCAATGAAAATGCCAACAGATTGTTTCTAATTGAAGGTGCCCAACGATAGTTTAAATAGGTGTTTTTCTCATCGAAGTTACCCAACGGTCTTGCCAATGAGTTGTTTTGCCAAACACAAGTGTTTTTACAGGCTATTTTACCCACCGAAGGTGCCCAAGAGCAATGCCAACGGGTGTTTTTGTAACAAAGGTGCCCAGTAAGAGTGCTAACGGGCTATTTTCTCACCAAAGGTTTCAGGCACCATGCCAATCAACTATTTATCCCACCAGAGGTGCCCAACAGCAATGCTATCAGGGTTCTTTCATACAGAAGGCACCCAGCTACTATGTCACTAGGTTGTTTTCTCACCGAAGGTGCTGAAGGTTTATGCTAATTAGTTGTTTTGCTTACCAAAAATGCCCAGCTATCATGTCAGCAAACTATTTTGCCTAACAAAAGTGAGCCAATGAGCTATTTTCTCACCAAAGGTGCCCAACGACCTTGCCATTGGATTATTTTTCCCACCACAAGTGTGCTAACGGGTTATTTTTTAACCAAAGGTGCCCATTGACCATACCAATGGGCTACTTAGCCTATCGAAGGTACCCAATGGCAATGCAAATAGGTTGTTTCCTCACCGAAGGTGGGCAGCGACTGTGTCAATAAGTTGTTTTCTCATCAAAGATGCCCAACGATTGTGCTGAAGGGTTACTTTGGTAACTGAACTTGTCCAACGACCATGTTAATGGGTTGTCATAGGTATGCCAATGGATTGTTTTCTGATTGAAGGTGCCCAACGACTATGCCAATGGCTCGTTTTCCCACCAAAGGTATCCAACGGCAATGTTAACAGGCTATTTTCTAACCAAAGGTGTCCAGGGATAGTGCCAATGGGATATTCATCCTATTGAAGTTGCACAAGTGCAGCACCAACAGACTTTTTTCATACCGAAGGCACCTAGCGACTATGCTACAAGGCTCTTTTCTCACCAAAGGTGCCAAGGGGCTGTGCCAACAAGATGTTTTCTCATTAAAGGAGCCCTACAATCGTGCCAATAATGAGTTATTTTGTTCACTGAAGGTGCCCAATGACTATGTCAACGGGCTATTTTGCTCATCAAAGGTATTTTCTCACGAAAAGTGCCCAACGTTTTTGTCAATGGGTTGTTTTGCCCACCACAAGTGCACTAACAGGTTGTTTTCTCACCAAAGATGCCCAACAGCCATACCATTGGATTGCTTATCCCATCAAATGTGCCCAACGATAATGCCAACTGGTCCTTTTCTCACCAAAGGCACCCAACAACCATGCCAACGAGTTATTTTCTCACCGAAGGTTCCCAAAGACTATGCCAATAGGTTGTTTTGCACATTGAAGGTGTCTAGTGATGATGTCGATGGGTTATTGTGCCCACCATAGGTATGCCAATGGATTGTTTCCTCATTGAAGGTTCCCAACAACTGTGACAATGGGCTCTTTTTCCCATCGAAGATGTCTGGTGACCATGTCAATGGACTATTTTGCCTATCAAAAGTTAGCTAACATGCTGTTTTCTAACCAAACTTGCCTAGGGACATTGCCAATGGGTTGTTTTACCCACCATAAGGGCGCTAACGAGCTATTTTCTCACCAAAAGTGCATAACGACCATACCAGTGAGTTGTTTAGCCCACCAAACGTGCCCAATGGCAATTCCAAAGGTGCCAAGAACTGTGCCAAAGGCTTGTTTGGCTCTCTAAAGTACTCTAGCGACTGTACCAATGGTTTGTTATACCCATCACAAGTGTGCTAATGGGTTGTTTTCTCATTGAAGGTGCCCAGCGACTATGCCAATAGGCTTTTTTTCCTATCGAAGCTAGCCAATGACAATGCCAATGGGATTTTTTCTCATTGAAGGTGCCTAGCGACTCTGCTAACGGATTTCTTTTCTCACTGAAGGCACCTAACGACTTTGCAATGGGTTGTTTTGCCCAACACTAGTATGCTAATGGGATATTTTCTCACCAAAGGTCCTAATGGGCAATGCCAAAGGGCTTTTTTTCATACCGAAGGTGCGCAACGACTGTGCCATCAGGTTATTTTCTCACTGAAGGTGTTAAGAGACCGTGCCAATGAGTTATTTTCACGTCAAAGATGCCCCAAGACAAAAGACAATGCTAATGGGTTGTTTTTCATCGAAGGTGCCTAGCGACTCTGCTAACGGATTTCTTTTCTCACTGAAGGCACCTAACGACTTTGCAATGGGTTGTTTTGCCCAACACTAGTATGCTAATGGGATATTTTCTCACCAAAGGTCCTAATGGGCAATGCCAAAGGGCTTTTTTTCATACCGAAGGTGCGCAACGACTGTGCCATCAGGTTATTTTCTCACTGAAGGTGTTAAGAGACCGTGCCAATGAGTTGTTTTCACGTCAATTGTTTGTTGTGCCCATCACAGGAGTGCTAGTTGGCTGTTTTCTCATTAAAGGTGCCCAGCGACTATGCCAATAGGCTATTTTTTTTCATCGAAGGCACCTAATGACCTTGCCAATGGGTTTTTTTGCCTAGCACTTGTGAGCTAACAGGCTATTTTCCCATTAATGATGCCCAAGGACTGTGTCAATGCGATATTTAGCCTATCAAAGGTGCTAACGGACTATACTAACAAGTTTTTCTATCGTTGAAGGTGCCCTACAACTATGCCAATGGATTGTTTTGTTCATCGAAGATGCCCAGTGACCATGTCAATGGGCTATTTTCCCAACAAAGGTGAGCCAACGGGCTGTTTTCTCAGCAAAGGTGCCCAACAACCGCACTAGTGAGTTGTTTTTTCTAGCCAGATGCCTAATGACAACGACAACAGGTTGTTTTCTCATCAAAGGTTCCCAGCAACTGTGCCAACAAGTTGGTTTCTCACCGAAGGTGCCCAATGATCATGCCAAAGGGTTTTGCCCACTAAAGGTGTCCAGCAACCATGTTAATCGGTTGTTGTGCCCACCGTAGATGTGTCAACGAATAGTTTTCTAATTGAAGGTGCACAACACTTGTGCCAATGGGTTCTTTCCCCATTGAAGGTGCCCTTCGATAATGCCAATGGACTTTTTTCTCACATAGGGTGCCTAGCGACTGCGCCAATAGGATGTTTTTCTCACTGAAGGCACCCAATGACCTTACAAATGGGTTGTTCTACCCAACAATACTGTGCTAACCGGCTATTTTCTTACCAAAGGTGCCCAGAGACCCTACCAGTGGGATATTTAGCCCACAAAAGGTGCCAAAGGGCACTGCTAACAAGAGTTTTTCTTACCGAAGGCACCCAACAACTATGCCATCGGGTTGTTTTCTCACCGAAGGTGCAGAGGGACCCTGCCAATGAGTTTTTGTCTCACCTAAGGTGCCTCGTGATTGTGCCAACAAGTTGTTTAGCCCACTAAAGTTGTGTAGCGAGCATGCCATTGGGTTGTTACACCTGTTGCAGGTGTGCTAATAGGCTATTTTCTTATTGAAGATCCCAACGACTGTGCAAATGGCCTGTGTTTCTCACCGAAGGCACCCAACGACCTTGCCAATGGATTGTTTTTGCCTAACACTTGTGTGCTAATGGGCTATTTTCTCTTCAAAGGTGCCAATGGGATATTTAGTCCACGAAAGGTGCCAAGGGACTGTTCTAACAAATTGTTTTTTCACCGAAGATGCCCTGCAACTATGCCAACAAGTTGTTTTGCTCACCAAAGGCAACTATATCTATAGACTATTTTCCTAACAAAGGTGAGCCAACGGACTGTTTTCTTGGCGATGGTGCCCAATGATTGTGCTAATACGCTCTTTTTCCTAACAAGATGCCTAATGTCAATGCTAACAAACTATTTTCTCATCGAAGGTACCCAGTGACAGCACCAATAAGTTGTTTTCTCACCGAAGGTGCCCAACAATTGTGTCAAAAGGTGGTTTTGCTCACTGAAGATGTCCAGCGACCATGTCAGTGGGTTGTTGTGCCCACTGCTAGTGTGTTAATGAACTATTTTCTCGTTGAAGGTACCCAACGACTCTGCCAGTGGGCTATTTGTCCCATCGAAAGTGCCCAACGATAGTGCCAACAAGCTTTTTTCTCACCGAAGGTGCCCAACGATTATGCCAACGGGTTATTTTTCTCACCGATGGCACCCAACGACTTTGCCAATGGGTTGTTTTTCCCAACACTACTTTGCCAATGGGTTATTTTCTCATGCATGGTGCCCAGGGACCTTGCCAATGGGATATTTAGCCTATCGAAGGTCCTAAAGCGTAATGTCGATGGGCTTTTTTCATATTGAAGGCACCAAGCGATTACACCATCAGCCTGTTTTCTCATCGAAGGTGCCAAGGGTTCATGCCAACGAGATGTTTTGCTTACCAAGGATGCCCAACTACCATGTCAATAAACTATTTCACCAACAAAGGTGAGCCAACGAGCTGTTTTCTCACCAAAGGTACCCAGCGATCTTGTCAATGGGTTGTTTTTCCCACCCCAAGTGCATGAGCGGGTTGTTTTCTCACCAAAGGTGCCCAATCGCCATACCAATGGGCTATTTAGCCCATCGAAGCCACCCAATGGCAATGCCAACAGGTTGTTTTTCTGTCCGAAGGTGGGTAGTGACAGTGCCAATGAGTTGTTTTCCCAACGAAAATGCCCAGCGACTTTGCAAAAGAATTGTTTTGGTAACCGAAGGCATCCAACAACCAAGTCAGTGGATTATTGTGCCTATTATAGGTGTGCCAATGGACTGTTTCCTCATTGAAGGTGCCCAGCGACTGTGCCAATGGGCACATTTTCTCACTGAAGTTACCAAATGATAATGTCAGGGGCTATTTTCCACCTGATGGTGCCAACCGATTGTTTTGATCACCGACGGTGCCCAGTGACCTTGCCAGTTGGTTGTTTTGCCCAACACTAGTAAGCCAACACGCTATTTACTCTCCAAAGTTGCCAAATGATAGTGCCAATGGGATATTTAACCCACTAAAGGTGCATAAGGGCAATGCCAACGGGCTTTTTTTCATACCGAAGGCACCTATTGACTATGCCATAAGGCTGTTTTCTCACAAAAGGTGCCAAGGGACCTTGCCAATGCGATGTTTTCTCACCGAAGGAGCCTGTAATTGTGTGAATGGGTTATTTTACTCAACAAAGGTGCCTAACGATCATGTTGTTTTGTCCCTCAAAGGTGAGCACACAAGCTATTTTCTCACAAAAAATGCCCAGCGACATTGCCAACGGGTTGTTTTCTCACCAAAGGTGCCTAACGGCCATACTAATGGACTGCTTATCCCACCAAAGGTGCCCAACAGCAATGTTAATAGGTTCTTTTCTTACCGAAGGCGCCCAGCAATAGTGCCAATGAGTTCTTTTCTTACCGAAGGTGCCCAACGACTCTGCCAATGGTTTGTTTTGCACATTGAAGGTGTTGAGTGACAACGTCAAAGGGTTATTGTGCCCACCGCAGGTGTGTCAATGGATTGTTTCCTCATTGAAGGTGCCCAACGATTGTGACAATTGGCTCTTTTTTCCACTGAAGGTGCCTAGCAACCATGTCAACGAGCTGTTTTGCCCATCAAAGGTGAGCCAACAGGCTGTTTTCTTAGCAAAAGTGTCTAGCAACATTGCCAGTGGGTTAATTTTGTTGGATCAGAAAAAGAAAGCATGCCATATTTGGAGAAACGGTAGATTTCAAAACTTTAAAGAAATCATTTTTCCAGCAAAAGCAATAAATCCAAATCATCATACCAATCCATACATGATATGGTATAAGGATAATAACAAACATAAACAAGATGAAGAGTCTTACCGACTCCTTTGCTACAGCTTTAAATCCTCGCTGCACTATCCTCTCCTTCTTCTTGTATCCAAATCCTTTGCTTTTGAATCTTTTCCTTTAGCAATCTATCTTCTACTTGTTGTATCCTTAACCAATTTGATTTACCTCTTGTTCTTCAAGGATAACTAGGTTAACAAAATCCTTTGGTGGGAAAGGAGAAGAAATGTTTGGAGGAGATTTTCTTAGAAGAAGATGAACCAAAAAT
>JANQAP020465706.1:2463-15578 GCA_026874005.2 Erythroxylum coriaceum | reverse complement strand
CCTCTCTCTAACTAAAAGAAATTCTTCATACAAAATCAATAGTTGAAGCATCTAATATCACAGGTCATAATTTAGATTGTCCAACTGTATCTTCCTCTTCAATTCAACCTAGCTCAATGATACCTGTCGAGAATCAAGGTATAAATCTTTTTACCTGTATTTTTTCCATTTTTTTATTGTTACTACACAAAGTCATCAACCTTTCTGTGAATCTTTAAAGGGATAAATTGTCATCATTCTTCATCAAAGTTAGCATCCCTGCAGAATTTATCTGTTAAGCCCTTACAACTTCGTCTTGTTCCAAACTATGAACATTGTCATGTGAAGAGATTTTATCCAGAGCCCCCGTCATTTTGTTGTTCATCAGGAGAGATTTCCATTGTTGCTCCTCAAATCTCGTATGCTCTGAAACGATTATTTATTGGTAGTGATGAAAAATATGAACATTTTTGGAAGAATGTTCGTACACACACTAATAATGTGACTTTTACTTCATACGGAGCTAAGTATAATCGAGAACTAACAAAAAATAAGAAAGAAGTTTACACATTTCATTTTCAAGGTCAAGTTTATCATTTCCTTAACAATTTAGTTTCAAAAACTGATAAGGTATATGGCATCTAACTCTATTTCTTTGATACTGATGAGGAACTGAAAAGAATGACTAAAAGTTGTTATAAACTTTATGAGGATACATTAAAACTGATTATGACAGTTTTACAAGATAATCCCTATGCCAAGTTCTTCAGAAATCTTAGGAACATTCCAACGCTTGAGAATCATGCAATTGTTTTAAGGTGTTATCTTGGCCTTGATCAGTGTGTTTACAATCTTCCTACTGCATCACAAGTGGCTGCTATATGGAATAATATCAATGATGAAAAGATTGATAAATGTCCTCACATCCAAGTTTATACTCACTCGGGCACAAATTATAGAATCCAGTCTTACTATGCATGTTATGACGCCCTTCAATATCCTCTTTTATTTCTTTGTGGTGAATCTGGATGGAATCGTGGAATTGAGTGATTGATTTCAAAGAGAGACAAAAGCAATGTTTTAGACGAAGGATGTAATGTTAATTTCAACTCTTTTACTAATCCATTTGAATTGCTCACTATGGAAAACACAGGCAAGTTTGTCTTTTCTTTTTTCATTTTTACAGTATTGTCTTATGTTACCATTTTATTTATCGAATTTATTTGTTTAATTATTAGTTGTTGATCAAGAATACTGTGAATATGGTACTATTTCTGCTAGAGACTATTATTGTTATAGGCTCCAAATAAGAGAACATGATGAATGTATGCTGCTCCATAACTGAAGGCTACTTCAACAATTTGTTGTGGGAACTTATATAAAGATTGAAACATCTAGACTTGATTTCCATAGAAAAAGACAAAATAAGATAAGGACAAAGATACTGTAAGGTGTTTTAGACAGTATTATTGTTGGTCAAACAGAAGGTTATAGAATTGGTCGTCGAGATGTCCTCCTAGCTTCATTTGTCGGTGGTCTGAGGGACATGAAACGACGTTATCTTGATGCAATGACTCCAGTACAGAAATATGGTAAACCAGATATTTTCCTCACCATGACTTGCAACCCTATGTGGAAAAGCCACAAGATAGGCCGGATTTATTGGCTCGAGTGTTTGGAGTTAAATTTGAAGTTCTTAAAAATGAGTTAATAAAAAAAACAAATCTTCAAAGATGTTGTCGCATGTGTTTATGTTATTGAGTTTCAAAAGCGAGGATTCCCTCATGCTCATTTATTGCTAATACTTAAGCCGCATTCTAAATTGTTAAATCCAGATTCTTATGACTAGATCATATCTGCTGAAGTACTAGATCCTAATCAAAATTCGCGCTTATATTCTCTTGTAATTAAGCATATGATTAATGGTCCTTTTGGTCTTCTGAATAAAGATTGCCCTTGCATGGGAAATGGTGTGTGAAAAAATCATTATCCTAAACATTTTGCTCATTTTACTGTTCACGGTGAAGACAGTTATCCATGTTATAGACAAAGATATGATGGTCAAAAAGTCAAGATTTGTAGACATGAGGTTGATAATAGGTGGGTGGTTCCTTACAATCCGTACCTCTTGCTACTCATTGATTGCCACATAAATGTTGAAATCTGTTCCACTGTTAAGCTTGTTAAGTACTTATATAAATATATATTTAAGGGCCATGATCTTGTCAATTTTAGCATTGTCGATCAAGAGACTACAACTAATATTGATGAAATTAGTAATTTTCAATAAGGTCGTTGGATTTCACCTCCTGAAGCTTTTTGACGTATATATGAATTTTGTCTAGCAAAGATTAATCCATTAGTTTATATACTCCAAGTTCATCTTCCAGATCAACAGTTTAGTTCCTTTGACAAAAATGTAGATCTAATATATTTGTTGAGAAAAATTAACTTCTCCAAAACAATGCTGACTGAATTTTTCAAGATGAATTTGACAAATAAAAAGACAGAAAAGATGAAATGTTTGTATAAAGATTTTTCAGAACATTTTGTTTGGAATCGAAAGACAAAAACATGGTCAGAAAGAAGTCGAAAGAAAGTGATTGGAAGATTGGTTACTGTTGACCCTAAAGAAGGAGAAAGGTACTACTTGAGGTTATTACTTACACATGTTAAAGGAACAACATCATTTGATCATTTGTTAACTGTTGATGGTGAAAAGTCAAGCTGTTTTAGGGAGGCTGCATTGAAGTTAGGACTGCTAGCATCTGATTTTTATATACAGCAAACTCTAGAGGAAGCTGTTTTATTTCAAATGTCATCTTCCCTTAAACTTTTATTTGCTACACTCTTGTTCTATTGTTCACCAACAAATCCTAAGCAGCTTTGGGAAACATTTAAAGATGATCTTTATTCTGATTATCGACATGCTTCCTCCTATACTGCATGTACATCTGAGGACATTACAAGGATGGCTCTTCAAGGTATTAATAAATCCCTTAAAAATAGAGAAAAGCTTAAGAGATTATCATTTTACTAATTATTATTTTGAAGTTGACTATCATTAACATCTTAGTAAATAAATACAAAGTGAGAAGAATATATAGATTGATCCAGAAGACTTATTATTACATTCAAGGTTGAATAACAAATATAAATACATTTTCGATTTGATTTTGCACTCAGTTTTGGCTTCAAGTGGTGGTAGTTTTTTTATTGATGGTCCTAGTGGAATTAGGAAGACTTTCTTGTATCGAGCTTTTCTTGCAATTTTACGGTCATAAAGTCATGTTGCAATTGCTGTTGCTATATCAGGTGTTGCAGCATCAGTCTTTCCTAATGACAGGAAAACTCACTCAAGATTTAAAATCCCACATAATTTTTTAAAGAAGAAAGTTCGTCAGTTAAGTAAGCAGAGCAGTATTGTAAAACTGATATTTGAATCTAGTCTTATCTTATAGGACGAGGCTTTCATGGCAAAACAAGAAGTCATTGAAGCATTCGATGACTTACTTCAAGATATCATGAACTCCAATTAGCCTTTTGAAGGAAAAATTGTTGTATTGGCGGTGATTTTCTTTAAACCTTACCAGTTATAGACCAAGTCACAAAACAACAACTAATCGATTCAAGTCTTCGAAATTCTCATCTTTGGCCACATATGCGTAAATTTTCTTTGACAATAAATATAAGAGCTATATCAAATTCAGTTTTTTGTGAATTTTTATTACGAGTCAGAGAAGGTACAGAACCAGTTGACGAGCAAGATCAAATTTTCTTACCAAAACAATTGGTTATTCCTTACCATGACAAGGAAGAATCTCTTAACAAGTTAAATTTTTTATAATTTTCTCTTACTATCTTTATTTTTTAAAAAAATAAAAAAGACATGTTTCTTATGCACTATTGCCTTCACCAGGTTACTTCAAAACGTCTTCCCTGACCTAAGCTTGTATGTGTCTGATCCATACTAGATGATAAATAGATGTGTACTGTGTCCAACAAACAGCTGTGTTGACTAAATTAATGACATGATGATCAACAAATTGTCAGGAAATCTACATTTGTACATAAGTTTTGAAAAAACGGTTGATCGAAGACATCAAGCAAATTGTGAAGATTTTCTAAATTCTTTAAATCCTAAAGGTCTACCTCCACACAAAATGTTGCTCAAAGAAGACTTTCCAATTATGCTCCTAAGAAATTTGAATCCAACTAAGGGACTGTGCAATGGCACAAGGTTGATATATAGGCAGTTAAAAGACAATACAATTTCTGCAGAAATTGTCTTTAGACCTCACAAAGGAAAACAAATTTTTATACCTAAGATTCCTTTTGCAATCTTCAAAAAATGAAAAAAATAGAATTCCTTTTATGAGAACACAATTCCCTATTCGTTTATGTTTTTCAATGACCATAAATAAATTCCAGGGTCAAACACTTGATTATGTAGGAATTTATCTTCGTTAGCCTGTATTCTCACATGGACAACTATATGTGGCTTTGTCAAGAGCTGGGACTTCTGAATTAGTTAAAGTTCTGATTATTCCAGGAACTTTTGAGTCTTCAAAAATTGATCAAAAAATAAGAAATATTGTGTTCTATGGAATTTTCCAATTAGTTAAATTATAAAGCACAAAATTATCAAAAGGTATATGAATTGTTTTGTTCAAGTTTATTTAATTTCATTCCATATAAAAAATTATTTTCCTTATTATTTTATTAATTTTTTTTAAAGGATGGAAAAGCGTTTATTGATCAAGGATATTTTACCTAGTACTCAATGGTGGTTATGTGAAATTACTATCTAAGAAAAACAACGAATTGTCACATCAGCTAGCACACCATCGAAGAGACAAAAGTTTATTTGTTTTTTATTCTGAGGTATAACAACTATACTTTCTTTATTGAAAATCTTCCCTTTTTCATTAACTTAATTATTAACTGTATGTTTATTATTAATAGGGACCACAAGTTGAAACAATTATCTTTAACAATGATATCGAACGAATGAGTCATATTTTGCAGCCGTATAAGAAATATATCATTTGTAAGGCCATTGTCAAGCCAATTTTGTCTCAATACCAAATTGAAAACTTGAAAATTCAATAGATTATTACAAGTAACATTGTTGTTGAACCTGTAATAGATGATGACAACATCATCCCGATCAAATTCAACTATACATCTTTTACAAATCTTATCAATTATATGAATGACAAGGAAAAATCAATCGGTTAGATCCTTTATTTATTTCTTTATAGAACTTTGACTTTTTTTCCCTACTATATTTAATTAATCAATCGGTTAGATCCTTTATTTATTTCTTTCTATAACTTTGACTTTTTTCCCTACTATATTTAATTATATTTATCTTTAACATATGATAGATATTTTGGCTGTGGTTGTTGAAGTCTTGGATCAAAAACAAATCAGCAAAGATGGCAAGCTTTCAACTATCCAGAAGTTTATTCTTGCCAACAAAGTATGTTACATTCTCTATTATTCTCTACAACTTTTAAAATCTGACACGAGTTCTTTTTTCTAACATTTTCCGTTTTTATATTAGGCAACAAACCATTATACTGTCAATGTGGAATGATTTTGTTACAACAAATTGTCAAATCATTACATGCTTATAATTATGCGTTGCAAGCTAAAAGTAAACTTTTACAATGGTAATTTTGTTCTTTTTTCATCACACTTTCACATTTTTCTTTTATTTATCGTTCTATTTTATTCTTACCTTATAATTGAAATATTTTAGGTGTTGTATTATCGATGTGGTTTGACTCTGCAATTCTTATCGATCCACCAATGCAAGAAGCTGTAGATCTTAAAAATTGGTACTGCTACATTTTTCATCTTTACTCTAACAACAAATAAACTTATATACCAATTTTAGAATATTTTGATGCTTTTACATTTATAATTATCATTTTCAGGGCACAATGAAATACTAAAGAACTCAAAAACCTTGTTAACCAGCAAGCTTATCTCAGATATAATCCTGATGTGTCTTTCGGATTAGATCAAAAAATTACTGAAATCATCTTCTTAAAGTCTAAGGTAAATACAATTTATATTTTCCTATAAGTTTTTCGCCTCACACATTGTTTATCTGATATTAATATTTCTAACAAAAATCTATCTATATATTTACAGACAGCATGGATTAAAGCTCATATTTCCTTTCAACATATTTTGCAAAAGTATTGGTATATGGCCTGCAAAAAATGCTTTTGCTCAACAGCCACTATATATGAAATTACATTCACTTGCAATTCTTGCAGGGAGAAACTCCCAGCTGAACCCAGGCATTTCTTTTTCTCTTTTTTCTTTAGAATTTTCTGCCTTTTTTTGTGATTCAACGTATTTGTTGGGAAATTAATTTTTTTACAACATTAACAAGTTAATCTTGTCAACAACCAAACGAATGAAGGGAAGACTTGAAATATTCATCTTACACTTGTGAGAACAACACAAAACAATATATAGAATTGTTGTATATCACGGGTGTGACATGTTAAGTCACACCAGTGAGCCCTTCTCACAGGAGTGATTTAACATGCCACGGGTGTGACTTTGCCATTTTGAATTTTAATTCTAGAATTGTTGTATGTCACGGGTGTGACATGTTAAGTAACACCCGTAAGCCCTTCTCACGAGAGTATTTTAACATGTTACGGATGTGACTTTCGCATTTCAGATTTTAATGGTTTTTTTATAATCTCCTTTCTTTTATAACAAGGTTTCATCATAAATGAATTATCAAGTAACATACTTTTTCTCATTAACTTTTGTTTGCAAATGTAGATTTCGCTATGATATTGATTTAACAGATGAAACAGGAACTGTCACAGCTTCTATTTTAGTGAACTTGGTGAAAAACTCTTGAACTTCAGTGCAATTGAAGCTATGCAATTTTACCACCATGTTATATTTTTCATTTACTGCAAACAGATTTATATTTAATAACAAAAGTTACTACAACTTTATCATTTCACTATTGGTCTACATTTTTGCCTTCCCATAAAAAGAGTATCGAACTTCCTCTAGAAAAGGTAGACACGAAATTGAAAACCAAGACCTTTCTTGTTCATATCAAACCTGTCCAAATCCACTCATTGGATGGAAGACAACATTTCACTGTTATCTATTATCGCCAAACTGATGATGCTGAATTACAAAAGAGTTTAACTTCAATTCAAAAAGATGATGAGATTTCAACAGATGATCAAAATAACAATGTTGAAATTACACCTACACCTATTCCAGGTTTTTATCGTTATTTATTCAATCAATTTTTGCATTTTTATCTTGATCAAACTACTTCTAGCTCTTTTTTTTAGGATAAATTATATTATCATTTGTTAGTTATTTACTCAACATTTTTATCAAAAAAAGTAATGCTCACTTTTAAACTCTATGGCTAATATATTTTTGTTTTTTTTATATTTTTAAAGATATTCTTATTTCTTCTTTAAAAGTAAGATAATGTCTTTACAAAAGATTCAGCGACACTGAATCGACACCAGCCTCAAATGCAGACGTTGATGACAGTAACAAAAAACCCAAATTGTCGTGGACTTTTTTCGCATTACGTCAAACAATATAAGCATGTTACTTTTGTAACTTTGATGATTTAATTTCCTTTTTTCTTGAACTTTTTCTGCTAGCCTTTCATGTGTTTCTTGCTTGTACTTGGGTTTACTATTCCTTTACATTTTTAGCTCCTAATTTAATAGTCTTGGGAAACCTATAACAAAATATAGTCGTGACTTACATATCACAATTCTCTTTATTAAACTCATTGACATTAATAAAATAATTATTTTAAATTCATACAAATTTCAACATATCAAAACAAACAATTCTGTTAATTTGTTTATTTGCTTCCTTTTAACATGCCTTCTTTTCTGTTGCATTTTAATTCCTATCACCTGTTTCTTGAATAGATTATGTAACTACGACTACAACTTAATAAAAATTTTACCCATACTTTAGAAGGTTAAAATGTTAGTCTGATTTGAACAGTTATGTTGATATCACATTTTACTTATACTTTAGAAGGTGAAAATGTTAGTCTGATTTGAACAATTATGTTGATATTACATAGCATTGAATTATTTCTACACAAATGAAAGCTTGTTAGATATTTTCTTTTACCTTGTTCTCGTGACAATTCGAAATTGCATATAATAAACTCAAATTTTACTTTTTTTATCTTGAACCTCTATTATTTTTATACGCAACCGTTTTTCATTTCATTAAAAAATGTGCCTGATATCATATATTAACCTGTCCTTTTTACAATATTATTCTGCAAATATAAAATAAATAACTACCACAATAGAAACAATCAATATCTATTGTAAATATTTGAAGGATGTATTACCATATCATAATTTACAATTTTTTTACGGATTCATTTTTTCTAAATATCTTTCATCTCAACAATTAAACTTATCTCTAAAAGTTGCTAAACGCAAGAATTATAAAGCAACTATGATCTATCCATTTGCTTTTATTATTTTGTCAAATTTATATTATTCTAACCATAGATTTTATTCTTTGTCTTCCGCGACATCCTAATCATTCTCATCTATTTGCCTACCTATTATTGCGTCAAACTTTCAAAGTTTAATAAGAACAAATTAACCATATGGCCAAGTATTTTGATTTTATCTTTTCCTAAACCTACACTAAGACTATCAATTAAAAATACACATTACGGTAAATCCTTGTCCACAAAGAGATTAAATACTACATAAACATCAAAATCTGCAATGACTCAACAAACTAAAACTATTTAAAAAGCAAAAACTTCCACTAATAAGTAAAACATTTTCACATAATAAAAAAATAAAATTGGAATTGCATATGCATACACATAACACATATACTAATTATCGACACTCTTTCTTCTTCACCAACTCTCTTTGATTTTCTTCTCTTCCTCCTTTCTCTACATCTCTTCTAGTCTCCAAACATGATGAAATGAGTGAAGATTAATACTCCTTCATCCCTCGTTCACAACATAATATCATTAAGATTCTTAAAAATTTCAACGTATAAAAAGAAGTTAAATTAGACAAAATTAACGATAACAATACTTTAATACTTAAATTATATTTATACTCAACCAAAACGAAAAATACTAAACTTTGAAAACACAAACACAAAAAACAAATTAGTAATGACAACAAATTATTTTCTCATTTAATAATTAAAGATGTCAAAGATCAATTCAATAAATACAACATAAGATTTTGAAACTCATAATAATTCGTGAACAAACTATCTTTCGCATGCATAACCATAATTAACAAGTATGTCAACTGAAAGACCATTAATAAGTGTGATAGACACTCACTCCACTTTCCATTCTTTCACGAATTCAAAGGTTATAAATATTAATTCATTCTTCATTTCATGTTAAGCATCTACCATAAGCTTGCTTACTAATCCAATCTTCACTAATAAATATTGAACAAAAACATTGATTCGAAGGTCTTTATTTTGGTTGTAATGGGGCCAAGCTAAAGGTAGGAAAAAAGATAAAACCAAGCTTTACACTATAGAACTAATTGAGCATTTAAAATAATACAAACCAATAAAACATAAAACATACAATTTTTTCTTTTTAATTACAAACTTAACCCTACCAATCTCCATGACTTTTACTTTCTCCACTTTCTTTTCTTTTTTTATTTCTCTTCCTTTTTTTCTTTTTTTGTTTCCTTCTCATTTTTTGATTCTCTTCCTTTCGTTTTCGTTTTTCTTGTTTTTTACTTGATATATTTTCATTTTCCCCAATTTACAACAACATAAATTCAAAAAGGGAAAATTTGTGGACAATAAATACAAATTATTGCAACCCAACCCTCCACTAACTTATAATCTAACTATATGCTATGCTTCTCCCACAATTATTCCCTACAGTCAATTATACCTTTTAAATGCTCAAATTGCTCTTATGATGGATGTGATGAAAAGAGATAAACAATCAAGGTCAATGCTCATATTTTGGGTTCCAACCAACAAAAAGTTTCATTAAGCTCAAGGGGGCTCACTAAGGATAATATCATGGTGGCTTTTTAAGCTATCAAGATAAATCCTAAATTCCTTCATCCCTTCAATGTTTGCATAAGATTATGTAATGTCGATTAGTATTTGCAAGCAAGTTCTAGATTTGCTTAACCATGAAAGAATGCTCTCAACAATGAATATTTTTAATTAGTGTTTAATGTTTCAAAAAAGCTCAAATTCTTTCCAAAGGAAGGTCTCATTCATCTATCACAACAAGCTAATATCATTTCAATTGAAATCCAAACCAATCAGATTAAGCATGCAAATATATTAATTCACTCATATTATGCATTTATAACACCGATCAAAATAACTGTGCATCTCTAACTATTAAACAAGAAAACAAACACACAATGTACAATACTAAGAAAAAAAAGGATCTAAGATGCAAAAAACATAAATAAAGACAAATAATAAAACAACAAACAATTTAACAACAAACAATAAAAATAATAAAAAGAAAAAGATAGAAATACAATACTAAGATGAAGGTGGATGCTGTCTGGAATGAGCATTTAAATTCAGTAGGAAATTCCTCATCTCAGTTATGCTAGCCTCAATCTTGTCTAATCTACCATTCGTTCCCTGTTCAAATGCAATTAGTTGTTTCAACAATTATTGATATTCAATAGAAGTAGGTGCAATGTTCCAACGCCTAGCTTCGAGTGGCAAAACATTATCCTCTTGTCTACCTTCAGCTACTCCGACACCATTACGCTTACTACTTGAAGCTTCCACTATGTCGTCGTTAATAAGAGCATAGTGATAACCTTGTCGCCTAACAATTTTCATAGACACCAATGATTGCAAGTTTAAACTAGAGTTTCCTGAAACTAACTGCATAATTGTTCTCTTAGTTAGTAAACCAAGATACTCTGCAATTTGGGTGACAAATGCTCCAACTATTATTTTGCCAGCTCTAGCTTTAGCCACATCGATTAGATGCATACTTAACCACATACCAACATTAAAATGTTTAGCATGCACCATACACCACAACACAAACAATTTTGCTTTAGAGACTGCACTTTGGCTATCTCCTTTACCAAATAATGTAGAAGTTAAAAACCTATGAAGATAGTGAAGGCTAGGGTCCACTAAAGTAGACGATTTAGACATACTTGGAGAAAAAGCGTTTCTTGAATTAGTAATTTCATTCCAAAAATCTAAAGGCCTAAAATCATCATGGTAGCCGCATAAATCACTATTCGAAAATCCAAATATACTATTCAGTACATCTAAATTAATAACAAGCAGCATATTCATCAATCTAAATATTATATTATTCACAGTGCCATCATCGTTAAAGATCAATTGTAAAGTACTCAAAAATTCTAAAGTTAATTCAATGTATGAATTTTTTTAAAATTCAGTAAATCTATTCCACCCTATGTTATGCAACAATTCATTCACTCGGTCTGCTATTCCTAATTCAATAATAGTTTCATGATCGATGAATCGATTCGAAAAAATCTGACGATCTTTTAAAGTTACATACTTTAACTGGCTCTCATGACTATCAAAATGAAGACAAGGATGACATAAAATGGGTATATCATCCGGTTGAGAAGATGAAGATGCCGAGAATTTCATACGAGGCATACTTGATAACGTTACCTAAAACAATAAAATAAAATTACAAAAACACAGCTACAGATAGCTTGCAAGTCTCCGATACTCAATAGAAGCATTCTACAATTTTTATTTGTTTTCCACGATACAATGTATAATAAATTAAAGGAAAGGGTTATACCTGTAGTCTTCATGGATCTGCTGCAACTCCATTTCCGGGACGAGTCTGGCGTTTGAAACACCTAGGTATGCTACACGCTTCCAATACCACAAACCACAAATGAAGGTGGTGAAATCGTTTCTCTCAAACGTTGTTGATGTTGCTGCGTACTTGAAAATGTCCTCTTATGCGTCAGTTGCGTCGTCACCAGTCTGCTCTAGCTGGGTTTTGCGCGGGCGTGATATTTGGTTGTGTCGCTAAATTGAAATTGCCCACAACCTTTTAGGGATAAGTCACACCTGTGACTCATTAATTTTTTTACTTTTTACTGATATATTATAATAAATTTATTTATTTAGATTTCAGTTACGAGTGTGACTTAATAAGTCACACCCGTGACTTTTGAATTTTTATTTTTTAACTTTTAACTCAAATATTATAATTAATTTTTTTATTCTTATCCATTTATAACAAATACATGATACTATACATTTCCAAATTTTATTTAATGTTTCATTCCTAATTTTACTAACTAATTTTATTAATTCATTTTAAATATTCTAAATCTTATATTTTTACTTATTTTCTCCTAAAAAATTTTATCCACATTCACAATTTTTATTTTTTCCCAAAAAATTTAAAAATTAACAATATTTATTTATACATATTTAGCCATTCTAAAATAACATATTCATAAATACTCTCCAATTCCTTTAAATTTTTATTTTTATTTTTATTTTTTTCATAGGTCACAATTGTCACACCCATAACTTCTTAAAATTTTTAAATCAGACCATAACTCCTTATATTCGTATACTTTTTATTAAATTTTAACTTTATTTTTAAACTATGTACTAAAATATTATAATGCATTTATTTACACCTTTTCCTATAAACTTTTACTAAACTATTTTATCTTTTCTACTATATAAATTTCATAATATTCACTGACATATTTCATCCATTTATCTTTTTAATTTATTCATCCATTTATCTTTTTAATTCATTCGTTACTATACAATTCCAAGTTTTTAAAAATTTAAAAATTTTTATTTAAACTTACTTATTTTATTAATTCATTCGAAATAATCCAACTATTATATTTTTGCCCCTTTTCTTTCACAAAATTTTATCCTCAATCACACAATTCTATTTTTTCCCTAAAAATTTTAAATTACACTATATTCATTTATACAATACTCCTTAATTTTAAATTAACTGGGCATTATACTTATTTTCACAAAATTTTATCCTCAATCACACAATTCTATTTTTTCCCTAAAAATTTTAAATTACACTATATTCATTTATA